>CACRXP010000669.1:332486-362286 GCA_902702965.1 Spirometra erinaceieuropaei
TTTCCGAAGACGAAGAATTTCTGTGGCAGTTTCACAAGGCGACTATGTTGGCTGAGGGGACACGGAGGTTTATCCACGTTCGCGAGGCCAATCCACTGTTCTACCACAGCCATAAGTCGACTAATGTATATATAAACATAAAAGTTGTACGCATGGAAGCCAACTACTTACGCGCATTCGGGACTGTGCTGAAATATGGGATGATTGTCCAACAATCGTTTACGGAAATGAGCAGTCGTCCGATGCCATTGAATCTCCTTTAGCATAGCCGGAGCATGCAACTTCATCTTCTCCTCATCCACCTCTTTACCCGAAGACATCCATCGTGAAATTGCCCCGAAAACTTGTTCCTCGGAGTCTATTAACAAGTTTTCAGATCGGAGCAATGCGAGCACTGTCTCAGCTGGCAAATGCACAAAGAGGTCACTGTAGACGAAACTTTCAAAATGCTCTTTCATCTGGTGGATGCAAGCTTCCACTAGCTCTGTGATATTCAAAGGCCTTGCGAAATCCCATACCAGACTCAGATTTTCTAGGTTCACACTTTAAGTTAAAGAGTGATCTAATGATAGTCGGGTAAATGCTTACTTGTTGGCCATAAATTTCACTCCCCAATTCTCCAGAACAGGCAGCTTCATCATCTTTGCGAACAAAATCAGACCTTTTGCGTTTGTTTGCGTGATTTCCATTTGTCCAGTATATACATAATTGACGAGTGATGTTGCAAGGCTACAAAAAGGTTAGCAGTCAGAGAGATTAGTGAGCGGTGGTTTATTTTACCCTAGTGGCACCGACGGCCACCTTAGGAGGGAATTCTCCCTCCCACTCGGCCCACTGAGAGTCGGTCTGAGAAAGGGAATGCGAGCGGCCATAATGACTCTGTGGGCATGCAGCGAGGCTCCGTCCTTCACCTGACACCACAATATCGGCGTTAAGGGGGAAGCTACCTCTATGGTGAGGTCTTTAATCTCTTCAGCCAGGCGAATTTCATTAAGGAAAGGGCAGCAACGAATGAGTGGAAGCTCATCCTCGAATAATTGTGCCTGTGAGAACGACATGTCGGTTACTGTAAACCTAGTGCACTGCCAGATAACGTTGCCTTTTGTGTGTCATTCAGTTTGGTGCACACAGGCACGCATTAGTGACCTGTAGTTTCTGATTGGTCCATGACAGCGAATCAGGATTGTGTGGATTCGATCGACCGGCAGATTACACTTCTACTGAGCTGATTGGGTTAGGTAGGAGTCATCAAGGTTTCCCCCGTGCTATGAAGAATAAGCATTTTTCATTTTTATAAAAAGTCACCAGGTCTACAAACCGCTGGTAAAGAAGTTGCAGTGCGAAGTAACCTAGCGTTTGCACCCTAGAGACAAAACTGTAGGCGGGAATTAAGGCACAGCAGTCGGTCTGACCACTTGAGCTACGAGACCCTGCCGGACGACGCAAGTTTAATCACATTTGGGTCAAGGTCCCCGCCCAACCTACTACAACGTCTGGAATCCACCAAATCTGATACAGCAAGTTGACTGCCCAAGCAGGATTTCCTAAGTAATTCACCGAGAATCCACCAGGTGACTACTACGCTCACGTAACTCACAGATATGTGATTAAACTCGCTTCGTCCGGCGGGGCCTCGGAACTCAAGTGGTTAAAGCGTTAGCTGTACTAAAGCCTTCCCCTTACTGCGTGGATTCGAATCCCACGTCGGCGAAGAGTTTTTCAAAGTTGTGTCAATATGAATCAGAGCTCATCCAATGCGGGCGCGATATCAGGCTTTCCTACAAGAGACAATGGTCAGATGTGGTTATGAAGCCGCACCTTAGGTAAACAAACCCCGGCCACTTGCAATACGGCACCGGTGGTAATAGGGATTTTTACAGGTGGGGCCGGAGAACGCACAGACAATGAAATCACGTAAATGTATACAAAAGAAAAGCTATTGGGAACGCGCAGTTGTACTGTAAGTAGTTGAGAAGTAGTTGTCCAAACTCCCTAACCCTCAACTCTTACTCCTGCTCCTAACTCCTAACTCTAACACTAAGCCCTAAGCCCCAACCCATAACCCTGACCCTAATCCCAACCTTGCCCTTCTAACCCTTAACCACAGCCCTAAACAATAACCCTTAAACACCCAACGCGATAGGTTAAAGGAGACGACAGTACGAAAGTCAAAAAGGACCGCCGGCATTGGACTGAAAAAAGGTAGGCACAACAACGTAGAATCAAGGCCGCCAATAGAACATACCCCGCACCGCACAGCAACATCATGCCAATGTGATCACACGAACTTAAAATAATTAAGTAGGTCAACGGTATTGCGTCCACCAGGTGCGTCCACATAATCCCATCGGGTGCGGAGATCCGTAAGTAATGATGTAGAACGCCGAGACGAGGGAATAAATTAGGGTGCTGATGCTGCCGGTGACCATGACATAAATACGTCGACGGTACACAGATCCGAACCCGATTCCGTTTCTTCTCGTGCTCTGCTTGCCAACACATTGGAGGCGCTAAAAATGACGATGCCGATGGCTTGATTTGAGGGCTCATTTATTGTTTTTACCAGTGTTTGAAGTCGGCAGGTATACAGTAAAGACGGAGTTAACAAAGTGTCCTTGTAAGGGCACCTACGAAAGTTATCTTATGATTCCATTGTCCCGAGGGGCGATCGTTACACTGCATCTCCCGGGAGTCGCATGGGTTGCTGTGGTGGAGACCAAACTAAAGACTTACACGGGGATAGCGAGTTAAAACTGACCAAATTCGAGGACTTAGAACCCAGACAAGTAGTAGACGTCCAGGTTGTATTAGTGAGGACTGTATACTGCCCGTGCAGTAAGGCTTTAAGCCATCTATCACCAACCGCGGGCAAACTAAGTGACCGTCCGACTTCAGATCGGTCACACCTGCATCCACACAGAGTTGGATCTGCCCATGCGGCCACTTGAACGCACCTCACCCCCCTCTGCAACCCCAACCTATGCCTCTGGGATACCACCTCTCGGCAAATGCGCCGCTCACCGATTGGAAACCACTTCAGCTTGATCCACGAGCCTACAAAAGCGACTGCCACAACTTTCTCGGGACTCTCAGGTATGGCTGTACGCAGTCAACACTAGCCCTGGCTTCGGCAGCCGCCACTGCCGCCTCCGGCCCTGTACATATCAAACCCCTCAATCTGGCGAATCCTATCTTCTTCTACAACTGGGGATTATCACAAGTGGCCTCCCATAACTACGAAAGTTTAACATCGCGGCCACGAAAATAGTCGCCACACCGAAAAAAACAAGCGAAGAATCGATTGAATACTGGGCCTTGGATGATAACCCAGTCGATTGATTTATTGATATGACGTCGGCGTAAAGGGTCCTGCGCAGTCACCTCCAGTCTTGCGCCGTCGGTCAAGGATTTGTTTACACGCCCCACAACTGTCCCTTGTTCTGCTGCTGTTAATATTTTTGACGATGGACTCCTGCACGATTTCGAGAGCTCAGAACAATAAACAAAATGTTCCGGTGCTCGACCATCCCTCTTCACTTATACTGGGGATTAGGCCCGACGTCTGTAGAGCTCTCAGCACGCACTCTCACCGCCAAGCCACTACAACCTGACGATCAGTCTCGTGTCAGCTTAGGTCGCACATAAATTCTGCATCACTTGACAGTAAAAAGAACTGGTCTGCGGAGTTAGCTGTGTGAGATTCCGTATGTGCGATCCACACTCGCGTACCATAAACAATGAAACCATCGACCCAGTGTAGCCTCGCAGTTGGAAAAAAATGACTGAGTCGCCGATGTACTTGAATGTAGCTCCGGAATGTGCTAGCTGCACAACTAAGTTTGATACAATTGTAGGCAAATCAGAAGGTCGTATTAAGGAGGCGACTACCTACGGCAACACGCCACATGCCATCTATCCATGTTGATAGGTCGATAAGAATTAGGCAAGCTGCGGTTAGAAGCGCACCGTTTGCTCTTCGCTGCATTACTGCGTACTAGCTACCAGGCCGGGTAAGGATTGGGTGAACGCCCCCAAACATATGAGACCTACAATAAATACCTACTATACTTAATTTTGCACACGGTTCAGAAAAAGAAAGAAGGAGTAGATATCAAAGACATGTTTGTCTAGTAAGTGTGTCCGCGCCTCACAAACACACAAATTAAGAGCTATCATCCTAGATTGCATCCTCCCCATCGTGTGATAGGTCAGACTGTGGCTCCTCGTCATCCAACCTTTCGCGTAGTAATGCTCCTCCGTCGACCTCCGATCATGTTTTTTCTGTTCTCACACTCAGCCACGCATTCCAGGGGTGGAGAATGAGTCATCGGTTTAAAGACGAGCTTAAAAAAATAACTACCACTTTTGGCAGTCAAAGAAACGGATTCAAACAAACAGTATATGAAAGAGGGTGAGGCAGAGGTGTGGTTTTTAGGTGGTGATTCTCGGCGGAGAGATTGAGTCAGATATTGTCCTTACAGTATATGTGTTAACACATGAAATGTTACCTGAAATTATGCAATGCGTTTTCGACTAGAAAAATTATTTACGTAGGGTTGTAATATTAATTGATGTTTAAAATAAGCCCAAAATATTGCACTTACTTTTGGATGCTAGCGTGTGAACGAACTTCATTTGGCTGCCTGCAAAAACATACTGTAAAAAATGGCTACCTGATTAGAATGAACTTTCTTTATTGATTTTCATTGCTCTTGTAAACCTTAATATGTTGCTAGTAAACATGCGTAGAAATATTTATTTTTCCAAGTAGTCGGTAGAGGTTTACCTTTTTTTAAAATGTATGCTTGAAGGAAGGGTATAATTCGGTTTTGAAAGTTTCTAGTTATGGGATATTGTAAGATCACGAATCGCCCTTTCATAAAACCCCCTTTATCTGCATTTATAAATGTTGCTCGTAAAGTTTGCAGTATGGCTGAGATCCACTGCGAAATTTTATGAAACTCATATGCTTTCCTCTTAATAGCTGGTAGGAATGTATGATTTTCCGTACATCGACAATACACAGACCACAGTTAGCAAATCCTGAATGTAAGTGTAACGGGAGGTCAGATTCAAAATTATTAGGGAACTGAAAAATTTTGTCAAAATAAAATTACATTCTTCCTTCGAGTATAATACTTAAAACAGATGTAATGCTCTGCCAAATGAGCAAAAGGGCAAACATTCTTATGCATGTTTTCTGTGAAATATATCTGAATTTTTAACGGCACTGAAAATCAGTGGGAAGAATTCATGCTAATTAAGTGGTCATTTTTTACAAAGTGCAGTTTTTGCAGGCGGCCGGAAAAAGCTTCGCTCAAAATCTGGTATTCCAAAGTTACTGAAGTGTCTTTGGACTGTGCTACACGTTAATTAACATCAAAAGCTTATCTGTGCAATTTTCCAAGTCAAAAACGCATTTCATAATATCGGTTAACATTTCATGAGTTAGAACATCAGCTGTAATATTCGTATGCTATTCAGTACTGGTGTGATCGGCAGGAATTTTAAATTTAATGGGGCCGGGATGAGGACTACAAGATGTAGTGGTTACTGTAGCCTCGCGAAGCCGCTGACAATAGCTGAATGTCAACGTATAGCGGCATGATAGTGTTTACCAAATACATCTATGCGTATGTTGAAAACTGCCAATACCTTAGAGCGGAACGGCTGACTATATGCGTTATTGAACCCGGTGTAACCTCCTCATCGAAACATCAGTCCACGCCACTGACGCCCCCAAAATCTGTCAAAAATGCATACGTATAAAATGGTCATCTGGATGAATGGACATCCGCTGGAGAATGTCCTAAGGCTGGATGTGTAAAGTTAACATGACTGGGTTTTCACGAAGCAGTTTGGAGTGGCCTTAAGGAGAGACTAAAATGAGGGTATGCAGAAAGCAAAAGTAGGGAAAGTCGCTTCCTTAAACCAAGCATAACTGGACTACCCACGGACTCAAAAGACTGATACATTTGTATCATATCAGCTCACAAGACACGGACCTCTCACAAACTCTACTGACTGAATTGATATCTATGAAGATGAACACAAATCAGAAAACCAGCGAAATCCAATAGAAAACAGGCAACTAAAGACAAGACCACGAGTCAAACCACGCAGCGTATTGCCTCCATCAAATGTCCGATTTACACATTTCGAACAGTAGAGAAAGTTCATCATGCCGCTACGAAACCCATGCGGAGCATCAGGTAATTTATTATGGTGGTCTAATTATTTTTCCATAATTTTGCAACAGATGGAGGCGAGGGTAGTTTGGCTGTAACCATTTACAGAGACATTGTTGCACCTCTTTATAGCAGTGTGATCCGTGGAGACTCGCAATCGGTGGGCAAACCGTGGACAGTGGTGTGGCTAGTTCGACAGTGGGATCCTTCAGTAACATAGACCGTATGTCGTCTGTACCCGGTGATTGACAGAAATAAAATGACGTCAGGCCCATCCATCTATCAAATTAACGCTTGAAGGCTAGCAGTTCGGTTCGATTTTATTTCTAGGGATGCTTTTGAATTGGGTTTCCGAATTAGCGCAAAAGAGGCAAAAACGATATTGAAAAGTCTAGCGGAATTCGTATGGAATTAGACGGTGGCTTGAACCAGAAGTACAATATTTTGCCAAGTGACGCTAAATAATTCCCATTTGTCAACATCATCAATGAGAAAACTTGCATCATGCTTAATCAAGGTGATATTTCCTTGCCATTTTAAAAGAGGACCAACGAGTAAGGAGTTAAAGGCGTATAGATCAGTGAGAGGAAGTGATGCTTGTTGTCTTTGTAACTAGGGAACATTTTGGAGGGTAATGAGAAAATTCCTGTGAGTTATGCGTGGACAACAGAACAGATGTTGCACACTACTTGCAGCTGCTAACGTAACATCCTGAGCCAATTAGAAAGAAATAGACGAACTGTGGAATGAGAGGATTTAGACTATAGAATTCAATTAAATACAAATGCTGCGATGACTTTGAAAGCAAATGACATTAAATCACAAAAAATAAACAAAAGTAGAAAACCTCCCCAGCCAACATATATAGGAAGGGTGCTTCAAGAGTCATCTACGAGATTAAAGACTAAACAGGTTCCAAATGAGTCGAAAATGTTTTTCATAAAGATCAAATCATCTCAACAATAAATTATTACGTTGTCACTTTCAACAAGGTTCGGTCTAAAATGAACGATAATGTGAATGATGTCAGTGATAAATTTCAATTCTGGAATATAAGTAGCCATTTCTAACGAGGGGGCAACTAGAGAGACGTTAAAATAAGCAATATTATGTTGAGATAGGCAAAAGCGTTTTCGCAAATTAATTCAAACGTTTTGCAAATTTATTCGTCATACAAAGACTACAAACAGGGAGTAAAGTAAAATAAATGGTCTTTCTTGTGAAAAAGGAAAAAGGATGGGAGAGTCGTGTTCCAGAAATCCCTCTGAACAAAAAACACAACGAGTAACCGATATTACTAAAAGTTAAAAAAATTCTGAAATGAGTCGTTATAATAATTATTTAATGGCTTATGTCTGTGATGTTTGAGACACATAAAAATGTGGGTTTTTAATGTTTTTTTTTCCCATCGACTATCAGAAGAAACCATACAAGGCAAAAGTGACTGTTTAAGTACCATGAATTTTGACCATCGATTTTTATGGCCATTAAAACATTGTACATATAGCATGTATAAAACTATAACTTCTAGTACTCAGTTGTTAGCAAATTGCATCTGCTTCAAAAGATATACAGGAAGATATTATATCTCAAAAATTAAAGCAATTGTAATTACAGGGAGTTTTTAAGACTGGACATTGTTCGCTCAAACGGTGTCTTGTTCGCCTTTGATAATGCTTTTCGTTAGGTAAACAATATAGTTTGCAGTCGCCGCAACGCACAGTTAACCACATATTTAAACTTAATTGCACAATGAACTGTATGATTTTCTCCATCCCAAGTATACAACCTAAAAACTAAAACCCCAAACAAAATTGCCGCGATAACTCGTTTTCAACATTATTTTTCAGTTGGATAAGCGTTTTTGAAACCCAAAAATGACCTATGTGACGTATAGTATTGTAGGAATGCATGTTCTTCTATGAACCAAATAATCAGAACGACATTCTTATCGAACCTCATTTTACAAAATATGATCTTCCCACAAAATATCATCAAAAATCGACAGGAAAAATGCGTGCTACTTACTAAGTTTTCAATTTCTACCAAGTATTCCTTTTCTGGGCGACTATAAGAAGTGGATTTGAAAGCTCCTCCCTCGGTGTATCTAAAATACAACGGCAGTACGTCGTAAGGTATTCACTCTTACGGGCCTGCTTAAATAGTGATTCCTACTCGAAACCGAATTCCAGAATTTCAGTTCAGATTTCCGTGAGATCGGTCACTGACAACCAACACTGTGTCTTATAAGGTGAGAATTCCTGCTTTCAGTTGAATACTGGGTTTTTCAATAAAAGGTGGAAGCGGAAAATCTTCCCGTATTTCAATGTACGCAGGCAGTAATGCGGTTAACTGGAACAGATCGAAAGTCACAGCCTTTCCCGTTACTACAGTCCTTCGTCTAAAAGCAAAGTCATTAACCGGCAAATGGTACCTTTATAGCTGATTATTTCTGATTCCTTTGTTCTAGTGTTATTGCTTCGGGTCTTTGCCTCTATATCTGAACTCTTATAATCCCCTTCCCCTGCTCCCCCAAGTTAACGCCATGTAGTACTTGCCAAAAGTATTTCTCAACCTAGGTTTTTAAAAAAACTCTCAACGGTCATGCTTGATCGTCTATGCTTTCCTGTTACCCCTATCAACCATAGCGCATAGTAGCAGCCTCATTTTTAATATGATCTGCCTAGTTTTTGAGAGCCTACCAACTACTACTGAATAGGCCGTGCACAATATCCAATTGTCGGTTCTGAATTCACAGTACCAACGAGCCTTTCTTTGCGTCGAGGAACTGTCCCCATAGGACCATGTGAGATCCAATATAGACAACAGGGGAGCAGTGCTTCATCGCCAGTGTGATAACAATCGCATGAGAGAGACGAATTCACTTTATTTCGCAATAGTTATTTAAGACCTTTCAGCAGAGGCGGGCTCCACTCACCGTGGACGGACAAAAAAAGTCAATAAATTTCCCAAGATTCAAAAAGTTATACACAAACAGAACGACCAGTTCGAGTTTTAGCTCCGTCTGCCGATTCAAGCAAAGATGCGAGTTCCAGGAACTAGTCGATCAGAAGAAGAAGCGATCGCTGGAACAAGGGCTTTATCCGCCTGACGTTTCAGATTCTCACTGGAATCCATCATCAGAGACAGTGGCGGTCCTACAGCAGTTGGAGTTGCGTAAGAATGCTAGTTCGGCGTTTTGAGACGCACTGCAGTGAACTGGAAGACAAGGTTGCCGAATCCCAAAATCTTCGAAGGGTTTTCAGAGAAAATTGTTACCCGCGCAACTTCGTCAACCGGTGTATGCGCAAACGAGACGAGAGACAGAACCGTGCCGACCCCAAATTCTGGCGAGCGATCCCGTACATCAAGAACGTCTCCGAGGCCATTAGCCGCCTTCTTGCACCACTTGGGGTTGGAGTGGCACACAGACCGGAGGCCACCATGAGGCGTCCGGTGATGAGACCAAAAGACCCACTACCAAGGCAAGTAACATCTGGAGTCGTTTACCGGATCTGGTGCAGTTGCGGACAAAGCAACTACGTCGGAGAAACTGGAAGACTGCTCCGAACGCGAATTGCCGAACACGCGGCAGCGGTACGGAGAAATGACGCCAACTCTCGAGTCGCGGCCCATTCGACGAGACCCGGCCACACATTCAAGTTCGATGAGGCCGAAATTCTCGCGAGAGAGGATAATCGCGTGAGCTGCGAGCTGCTTGAGTCATGGTTCACGGAAACTCAGTCTATCAACAAGTGCAACTACATCCCCACTCCATATTGCGTGCTGAGGCATAGGCTGGCCAAGGTAATTGACCACTTGGGGAGCGCGCAAGCCGGTGAGCCAGATGGCCGAGCCATCATCACGTCAGCATCTAACATGGGTGGTGACATTTCGGCAATTAACAACTTTCATGCCGGCCATCAAGCAATTAGCGCACCAGCGGGCAGCCATCCTTGATGAAGGGGAGCGCGGTTAATTGCAATAGGTATGCGGTAGCATATCGACTGTATCCTATAAATACCGCCACTTCCTGTGCACGAGTCAGCCTTTTCTGCCACTTGCCCTCTGATGATGGATTCAAGTGAGAATCCGAAACGTCAGGTGAATAAAGCCCTTGTTTCAGCGTTCGCTTCTTCTTTTTCTTCTTCTGATTATGCTCCTTCACTTCACCCGCAAGATAGTGCGCCAACAACGGCAGTACTGAATGCTTTTGTGGCGGTGTACGACGAGAGATAACTCGATATCCACGGCGCATTGGGCGGAAAAACTTCGCAGAGATTAGTTCAGTGTGCAGGGATGGACATCTGCATCCGGGATTTGACCAGCAAATATCGACTAAGAAGCAGTAGGAACACCGGCCGGCGGGTAAACGGAGTGGATGGAAAGTGAGTTCTGTCAACAACACCTTTGTTCTCGCAGGTAATCAACAAACGATTTCAACTCGTCAAATCTGGTTTTATTGCTGTGGAGCGCTCAGCGATCTAAAAATCGTGAAGATAGTTTCAGAACACGCCAGATATAAGATACTAGTGTTAGGTTGGCTGTTATTTTGACAAATATACCCTTAAAAATCACGGAATTTCGGCCGACTTAAGGGCTTCATGTGTTCTCAAAGAACCAGTAGAAATTCGACCGTCGAGTTCGGCTAAGTTCACCGTGTGTCCCAAAGTAGGGTTGACGCAGCGACGGTTACTTGTGCAGTATCTACCGCATTCAGTTTCTCCCAACCTTAGGTTCGGTATGAAGACAGATCGGAGGCGGAAGAGGGCCTAGGCGACTGAGAAGGTGATGATCCGCATCAAGGCGTACGACCTCATTCCTAGTCTACGATCCTTACTGACTAGGATTTTGTACAATAATACAAATTAAGGGGGACGGTCTGAGTCCCCACTGGCGGGGCTAGAGCCTTCTCAAGGACTTGGAGAACCACAGGGAGACTCGCTTCTCCGAGGGATGCAAAATTAAGCTGATGGGTACACCTTCGTCTGGATCGGCCGCCCAAAGGCAAAGTATTGCGAGGTCGACTTCGCCTTTGTCATTCAAAACGACCTCATGTGGCCAGTGCTCTGTCTGCCGAAGGGCATCAACGACCGTCTCATCGGCCTGCTCCTGTCTCTCAGGCGATCCAAATTCGTCACCATTATGACAGCTTAGGCTCTCCCCCAATCACCAGCTTTGGCGGGGCGAAAAAAAATGTCCACAAAAAACCTGCATGCCATTCTGGTGGTTTTGTCAAAATCTGACAAACTAGTTTTCCTTGGTAGCTCTAGTGCCCGGTTGCGGGCCAAACCATGTGACCTGGAGAGGAGCATTGGGTCTCCACTGAATCGACGGCTGCAACGATGTCAACCTCATTCTTCTGCCAAATTTGTGCGAGACGCTTTTTACCTCTAACAAACAGCCATGAGGCGCATGTCCTTGTGGGCCAAAACGGCACAAAAAGGCTTCATTGCATTGCTCAAACGGCCGATGGCCGCACAGTCGAATGAACAGCTAGTTTTTAGCTTTCAAGAAACGATGCTTTTTCTGGAGAACGGACAAATCCTGAAGCGATGGAATTATCACTTTATATGTGCATTTAATAGCAAATCCACGACCTATGACAATGCCCTTAATCGACTTCCCGAACTAAAAACTTGCAAGGACCTGACCCTCCAGCCCTGTCCTCATCTTTTGGGTCTCACTATCCTAGAAAACATCCGAGTAGTGCACAAGCTCTTTGGCTGGAAAGCACTAAGAAACGACGCGATTTCGTCGGAATTCAACAAGAACGGCGGTCCCCGGCTGGTGGATCAACATAAAACACTAGTCCAGGGGATGCAACTCCGAGAAAAAAATCCCTGAGTACTTCGAGAATGCGAGATGGTACGCAATGCATACCTTTATTACAGTACCCGCCTTGCCGAAACGGATTTGGTTTCTGACTCCAGCAAAGGTTAATATAAAACGCACGTTCGCGGGATGAACTTCCTCGATGCGTCAGTCGTCCGTCTCTTTTTGCGGAAAGTGGGCTGGCAACTGTGTAATAAACACAGTGGAATCTCGCTGCTCAACATCGCCAGGAATATCTTTGCGCGTCTCAATGAACGGGGACTTCAGCCAAAAAGTAACTGTGTGTGCCCAGGTCAACGCGTAACTACAAACATGATCTTCGCAAGAGAAGGACCGGAAAACTCAGACGCTCCACTACGCCATTTTCGTAGATTTGGCGACACGCTTCGGCACGATAATTCGTAAGCCACAGCGGTTGGCATGGAAGACACTGGACGGAAAATCACGCTGTCTTTTTAAGGTAGCTGGCGCAGCACTTACACTCACCTGGAATCCGGGTCAGCTGTTTAGCGTTTTGCGAAATCCTGGTCCTTTGTGCACGGACCGGACGTGTGAGGTACGGGTGGACAGGCTGTTAAGTTCTGATTATCCTTGCAAACAGAACGGTTTCCTGTCCTTCTGATTCTGTCTTGCCACGGTTTGATGTAGATGAGAAAGGCGAGTGTTAGGACGGCCCAGAACACGACGAACCGTTCCCGTCGTCCGGAGGTCACGCCTAACAAAGAACCGCAAACTCGCCGGACAGCCTCGCCTAGGAAGCCCGCATGCGAGCCAGACGTTGGCACACCGCCGAGTCACGCCGGACCTCCAGGTGTCAGCAACACGCGTGGGCCTTCCCAGGTGGGCGCTCAGGACTGGACCAGTAGGAACACGCAAACCGGACGAAGGCTGAACCCTTAAATACGAAGCCACGGACGGAAGGATTAAGAGTCGATGTACACGGGGTGACTGACGCAGTAAAGCTGTCCTCTCCTATCCTGTCTGTCTTCTATTCCGCACAGAACTGGCGTCATACTAATTGGGGAAATAACAAGAGCGCACGGCAGACGCATAGCAAGTCCACAACCATTAGAAGCCGAGTCACAAGCAAGTCACTGCCTCTGCAACGAAGTGTTGTAGGACACATGGCTTATATCGTCGGAAGCGACAGCCTATCTGTTACAAGCGTAAAGGAATTTGTTCGCGAGATTAATGTGTTGCGGCTGTTTACTGCCCAGTGATAGGCAGATTGCAGAAAACTTAATTTGTTACCCAATATGTGAAAGAATGAATAATTTTTATGCATTTTTCTTATGAAATATCTGATTTTGAAGTTCATTGAAAATCTATGAAGAAAAGTCATGCTACTTAAATGGTCTGTTTCCGCATAGTGTGGTTTTCACATGGAGCTAAAAAAGAATTTTCTTCGAAAGCCAGCATCCCGAGGCAACGGATTTGTTCTTGAATTCTGCTGCATGATGACTACTTTTATATCCCTACTTAAGTAATCCTTTTGGGTAAAGAAACAGATTACGGAATTTCGGTAAGCAGTTCATGAAATGGTACATTCATTGTACTTGTTTAAGCGCTAAACTGCAATAAAGTGGGCAATAACGTTAGCATTTACAACTGGATGTTCAGTTTTAATCTAAGCGTGTTTATTAAAAGCATAATAAAAATGCTGATCCAGATTTCTTTCGTTTAAAACGTGCTGTTTATAAAGTGTTCTGCCTGCACTCCGAGGCGTTGTCTTTTTCTTGAAAAAACGTCTTACAGAACACTTGATTAAATCAAATTTGCAATGGTTTTTTCGAATCGTTTGGCAGAAAGCTCCTCCAGTCTACCAAGAATAGTATCTGAGTGTGCCGTGGTAGTTTTACTTGAATCTAAAACGTATAATTCGTGTGCAGAACGTGACGACTAGACAGGCGGAATCGGAATGTATGCCCGAATTCTTCACTGAATATACTTGCATACAGTGCCCACATTTTTCGTTTATTAATATTATTGTTTTCTCATATCGGTAACATGAGATAAAGCTCTATTTGTAGAACAGACACATGATAAAGGGGATTGTACTGAAGCATATTTACAGGTGTATTAGGGTCTAGCCCTAAGTCGTGTTAATGTAATGACGATTGTGAATAATATGCTCGTATAGGTGCCAGCGCTTAGTGATTTCCCTCTACAAGGTGCATGCGTTCTGCGTAAAGAAAATCACATATTTTTCTATGTCATTAAAGAGATATCATACAAAGTCCATAAAATTTTGCAATGGATGCGGACCATGTTGTATATTTCATGAGGAGCAACGGTAAACCCTCAGGTACGATGCTATGTGAATGGACATATCGCGGTCTTAAAAAGTCTCATAATTGGAAACTTTTTGAAAGCCTAATTATACTTTTACCTTAAGTATAAAATATAAAGACGTAATTCTCTATTGATTGACTAAAAGAAAGCACATTTTTGTTTGTGGTTTCTATAAAATATATTTGAATTTCCAAGACCATCGAAAATCAATGGGAAAAATGCATGCTACTTAAGTAGTCATTTTTTCCGAGCACACTTTCTACAGGAGATTGAAAAGAAGTGTTTTTAAAAGCCGACATCCTACCGAGTCAAAAATGTTATAAGAGTTTGTCTAATGATAATTAGTATTACAACCTCGAGCAAGTAATCCTTCCTAATCGAAAACGCATTTCAGCATTTCAGCCAACATTTCATGAGATAGGTCACGCACTGTATATAATGGCTCAGTCGGAAAACTAAGCTGACAACGTCTGCCTTCTTAGCCATCACCAAGCCAACACCAATTCAACACACAATAATTTTTAAGCACTTGTTAACGCACCCTGAACTCACTTCGTGCCGGAAGGCAGCATTGATATTCCTCTACATTGCAGTGATAAGCAAAGAATTGGCCTAAGTAGCAGTCTGTTGGCATGCCCTGAACTTCGCGTGCTTCTGATGCATCTTTTAAAACAAAAGAGAAATCATATAGCCTGCTGTGCATTAAGGATGAACTATTGTACACCTCCTCAGCGACATCCAGTACAAATTAATTTTTGGAAGTTGTGCAATTCAGATTTTTTTAAATGTTTAATTTGTATTTTTGGTAAAATTACTAAGACTATCTTTTAATCCTTTGTAGGACGCAGGCCATTTTTTTGGTCGTCCTAAACATTGGCACACTAATTTTTTCGTGTGCGCAATCTTTGCCACTGTGGCATACTTCAAGAAGGCTGCCCAAATCGACGTTGAGAATTAAGTGCCAAACCATTAGTCCGAAACACCAAACAAGGTAACTATTAACTATTTGTGAAATGCAGTTATTTCCCTTCAGCCAGTCTTAATTATTAGACACTTCCAGCCTTAGTAAAGAATAGGAGGCTTGGATAAATCGCTAGCTATAAAAATATTCAGAAGACCAGTTGGTGAGCATACGTTGGTTTTCGATAAATGCTTGTCAGGAAACTACACGTTTTCGGAAACCTGTCAATGATAATAAAAAGCGATGAAAGTTATTTTTTAAACACAGGCGATATGAGAGCGGAAGGGTGAGGAGAGCTGCATGTAGTAAGCTGACCATTCATCATGGTAAGTGCGGAGCCTGAACGGCCTTCGTTTGCGATCCCAAGACCTGCTTTCAAATCCTGGTCGTGGCTGCTTTAATCGTTGTTAAAAGGCGCTGACCCAATAGCTTAAGGTAAATCCAAGAGACCTTATAAATCACATGAAAATTTTACCCAAGGTCCACACGATAATTAGAATGGCGTAAATTATGCCTCTAGTTTTTCCAGCAATGCGCGGAAGACTTCTTGTATTCCTTTGCATGGATGACGGCTGGTACGATCAGTATAACCTGCCCCAAGGAGCAAGTGAAGCAACAGATTCACATAGACGCAGACTGAAGTGGCAGCCTATAGTAAACTTCTTCGCCTGAAATAGTGTTTGTATAGAACGATATTCGAAGTCTTGGTGCTAGGACGATTTTCAAAATAAGGCTTCTTTTCAGAATTTCACTCGCAGCATCTTCTTGAATAGGAAGTCGAAGTAGCAGCGTTTTCCTTTCCACAGTCACTTTGGTAGGTTTTTTACGTCCATTTGCGAGATTCTCTCAAATAAACCCGTCAGCATACCCCTACTCCGCGATACAGGTATTGGATCTTCATAAGCTTTTTCGGTGATGTATTCAGGGCAAATTTTCTAGTCGCTTACAATAAAGACTGGTTTAGATTCAGTTCTTTTTAGAAGGGTAGGAATCGGTCGACGTATTTGAGTTATTAACACTACGTTTGTGATCGATAAACGCTTCTGGGAAACTCGGCATCAAGGGAAGTTCAATGCAGAAAAAACGCATACCAGTGCGATTTCGGTTGTCTACTAGCATCAATCTCTTTACAAAAAAGAAACACACATGCTGACGTATCATACTACTACCGGCCGTTACGGTTGTTTCTTAACAGTGTCAAACTCCAAGGAATTATGTGGGATAAGCAAAAACTCCATTGAGCAATTAAATTGGTGATTTGGCCACTGGCACTTTTCCCATTGATGACCAAACAAGACGATTAATAGAGATAAGCTTATCTGTTTATACAATAAGCCATCGAGCATTCCTTTGAAATATGTTTTCAACATTAGCTAAGTGATTTTAATTAACTACATCTGAATGCATGTATTTTAATATGCTCCATCAGAGTTCATTATTATGTATGCGACCACGAGTTTTCGCATTTTCAGATCTATGTCCATTTCCCGGCTTTGCGATTTGCTAAGTTAAAAGAAGTATGGATGATGTGCATAACAGTTTGTGATCCATTTAAGCAGAATATCCTTTTAATAAAGTGCAAATAACAAAATTTTACACTAACCACCTGCAATAGGAATGATCCACTGACATTAAAACTTCTCTTGTAAAGCATACCGCACTGAGATGCGCATTTTATGATTGATGCCTTCATGCTGATGAAAAATACGATTTGTCGGAAGCGTCAAAACAGGCATGCTGACTAATCCAACGTTGTCTCATTTAAGGGTGGAACGTCAAAATTCTGTTCCCGGAAATTACCTCAAACCACCAGTTTTCTGCGTAGAATTGTTGCTTTACTGACAGGCGTTCAGTTAATGCTGACATAAGCCCGAGTTTATATGTTTATATGCATGACATTTCATATGCGTTCTATCATTCTACGTGCACTGTCTTCTGCAGTGCGACTTTGGACATAAACTTCTGCTCTGGAATAACCCGCAAAAACTGCATCACCTAGAAAATCCACCTCACTTGCGAAATCTGCCTTACAACACGCCTGTAATATTCCCATTCTCACCCCCCCCCCCCCGAAGGCTTCCGTTTTAACAAGAGTTCGCAGACATTTTACAACTCCCCACACTTTTCTCATGTAACGACCACGCACTGTGGTCTCGGAAAAATAAAATTGAACAAGCGCGCATTAAAAACTTTTTCGCTGTTAATAAAGTGTCATATCTCCATCATAATTCGTCAAGTGTTAAAATATCTGTTGTGGATTTTGTCCCAGTGGATTTCGCCGTTCCACAGCTGCCGGCCATGACTTTGTTTTGTCAAAGTTTTCTAAAGCTATCGTAGTTTTCTGTTGCTTTTTTTCCAAAATGTACATATTTATTTCGCACAAATGCACTAACTTTGCTCCCAATTCGGCGTGTTTTGATCCCGTTCACTTTGTGGGTAGATTGGCTTGCTTTTATTTCTCACGTGGTGACAGTAGTCGCAAGCCGAAATATACTTATGGCCATGTATCCACAGGTCTTATAGTCTCATTATGCATTTCGTCAATCAGTAACACAAGCTCTGCGATTCAAGTGGGAGTTTTGCTGTCGTCAACCGCGGAAGCTTCTAAAACATGCTGAATGGATTTGCTCACGGAAACGTGATTCCAGTGGAAACCATAGGGGCATTGAGACCAAAACTATGCCAACCAATTAGATACCAATCAGAATAAGGACGATTTGCCCTGTGAGAGTCTAAGTAGACTTGTTAAGTCATGCAGACTTTGACGGCGCTTAAGGGGACATTTTGGCCACCGCAGATTATTTTTATCCTGCTTGTTGATTATCCGAAGTAGCTAGATATTGTTTATTTCTTATGGTAGGTGGCAGACAGACATTTAAGAGGTACTATTACATGTCATTAAATAAAGCCGATATTTGCAGGTCCCCAGATTGATTGCTCAATGCTGTTTTCAAAAGACTCCCTTTTTAGCTAACAGTCACGCTGTGAGAGAGTTGCTTTTTCTATAACAGCATATTTAGTGAAACGTTAGCTACGTGACATACAACGTAGTTCAGTTATAACACTAGATATAAGGAGTTTCTTCAGCTGTGCAATCGCAGGACGTAATTTGGACAAGAGAACGCTGACCGGGAAACTTTTATGCCGAAAATATCCGTGTGCCACAAAGGCGGAACCCAAATCAACCTAATTTAACGGAGACTACTTATGTCATCTTGGAACGCTCAAGTACTTTCGGCGTTTGTTCCTAGTTCGCCCAAACTGTCGTTGAAATCCTACGCCATAACGCCTTTGTACGATGCTCAATGTTTTCAGTTATTTGCCAACAATCGCATTATCCTACAGCAAAGTAAAAGAGTTTTTGACTTATAAAGTCGTATTGAAAAAGAAAAGTATGGACAGGGTACGCACGATAACATCTTGCGTACGTCCGTTCAGCGATATGAATATGTTCCGAAAAAGGAAAGTCCTACTAAAAACACAGGTTCTAGCCAAAGGCCCATAAACGCGTGTTTCGCCGATATTCTGTCGCTGCTTGGAATAGCTGTAGGATAGACTAGGTAAGTAGTGTCTAAGGGTGCAACGAAGGCACACCTTCCAGGAAGTAGTTCGAAAAAGAAATAGGCACGCCAGAAATTTCGTTTGCATACTTGAACTACCAGCAGAACTAAAATCCGATTGGGGTAGCGTACCTCACGCGGCACATCATGTTAAAGTACATTGGCCTTTCTTACGATTAGTGAGCGAATATAATACTAGGGTTTAACAAACGGTACTCATTATTGATGCCCTACTTGGTCAAATAGTATTTTAGTGAATCGTCTTTCTCAGGCCGACGTCTCGATACAACGAACGTGACAAAGAGCATGAAATTCCTGGATACTTCGATAAACAGAGTTTGCAGTCCCTCGTACAAAAGCATGCGCATTTGACCCCTCTACGGCAGCACCAGCAGTAAAAAAACTTTAATGGACTGACGTCTTGGAGGAATAAACCGTCAGGCACAACACACGGCTGAAACATCCCATTGAGCAATTAAAGGGGACACAGTCGACTTCACATATTCATTTATGACTGCACCGTCGTACATTCAACAGGTGGTCGAAGAAACGATATCGCAGAATCGAACGCAGACATAACCGATTGTGGTTGGCAAAGTGGACAATCACTTCTGAGGGCAAAACCATGCCTCCCAGTAATGCGGATTGTCCTGACGTACGCATTGTACACCTAAGGACGGCAACGAACAAGCGACACACCGTCCCTGCCGTGCGGAGTTCATGCCTGACAATGAATCAAAAAACCCGCAGACAAGCCACGACAAGCAAGCGCGTGTGTGTGCCAGCAACTACCACGCCGCCGAGCTACGTGCGACCGTCAAGAGTCAACATCATGCGAGGTTTTGCACATGCGGACATTCAGGACTGGACCAGTAAGAACACGCGAACCAGATGACAATGTCAGAACCCTTGGACACGAAACCACAGGCAGAACCATTGGGAGTTGATGTACGCAGGGTGGCTGTCGCACTAAAGCTGTTCTCTGGTATCCTGCCTGTCTTCTATTTCGCACAGAACTGACGTCAAAATATTGAGGGATATAACATGCGGCAACGCACGTGAACACGAAAATGGAAAGATGTGGTTATATAACCGCACCTGCTGGAAAAAATACCGTTCAGAGTTAGTGTTAGGGTTAAGGGTTAGGATTAAGGTTATGGTTAGGGTTTATAGACTGGAGACTGATTTGGGTGTCAGTCAGCAGCCTTCGAAGCCACGACGCTTAACGCAACGTGATTGACTCAGGCTGTAGTCACCCCTGCAACATGAGCAACAAGGAAACGGAGTCCACACGCTCACTTCTGACATCGAGGGAGTGGGAATTAGATGCATCCGGTGGCTGATGATGATGCGCGATGAGCTGCTGGTGAGAGAGAATGTGATGGTGCGATACAGCCGGCGGTTGTCTACCGCAGGTTTTCGGGGATGCGCATGTGTCCGACTAGGCCCATACGGTTCACGAAAGTGCGGGGGCAGTGTGGACAATGGAGGAGGTTGCGGCGAGTGTAGTTGGGTGCTTCAGGCACTGCTACGCCACTCTCTGTGCGATGGGTTTGCAAGAGACCGACCAGGCCGATGCGTGAGGTGAATGTGCAAGGACAGTGTGGGCACGAGAAGTCGGCAGTGTCCGTTTTAGTTGCGGACACACACACACACACGAGAGTTCGACCGTCGTGTTCGACGGTGTCCACCGTGTGCTCCTCAGCACGGCGGAGCTGGGACGGTGACTTGTGCGTTTAAAGTGAAATTAGACGTGCACTTCATCAGCCCACTCTCTCCTCCTGCACCACCTGAGCAGGTGTCAAGACAGAGTCAAGAAGACCAGAGATGGGGAACGACGCATGCAGATGGCTTGGACGGATCCGCACCTAGGCGATCCAGTTCGCACCCCCTGGTCCACACAACAATTAACCATGATTTGAACGAACAACAACAATGAGGTGGAGGCAGGTGTCCCAGTGTGTGCGGCGACTGCCGACAACCGGGTCTGCCAGCACGCCTCAAGAATTTTGGCATTTGTTATAGTGCGCGATCCGATAATGCCTGCCAGAATCGATATGGCCCCCGTGTATGTCCAGCGCATCTACCACGTGGCACGTTTGGGCGGCACACACACACACGCGACGGCATCGTCTTCTGAGCGGAAAGGTCTTAAATTTAATGTGAGTTATTGCAGAATCGGATAATTTAGCGGTTTCAATCAGGATTCAATTTGCGACATTGAAACTAAGTACTCTTCATTGGAGGACAAACGTTAAAGCGTCCCCAAGCTGCTCATATCCCGTCATATTGAATGGTTAAGTTTCTATCCACGCGAGGATGCCACCAAAATGTGTAAAGAGTGTAATTTGGTCAACTGGATTAGGAGCGAAACTGGCAAACCTTAAAATTTAAAATAAGGTCTACCACCACGGATGACCCATATGAGCCACATTTTCTTCCAGGAAGATATTGACGGGCATCATCGCTACTGGACAGGGAGTGTTTAAAGTGAAGTCCTGATTTTGTGTTTTTAATTTCCTCAGATATTAATGCGTGAACTTCGAGCAAATCCGTTCCGACAAAGTTTTTCTGCCTAGATATTTGAGTTATCAGCATTTCCTGAAACATTTAGTACAAGGTCCAATATAAGCAAACCCCTGCCGCCAGTTCACTCATTCAGCACAAGGTCTAATGTACCGTAAGTGGCCGATCTCATGAACGTTGGCCGGAATTCTGAAATGCGCTTTCGATTGGGAAGGATTACTTAGGCGCGGTTCTAATACTGCTTATCTTGCGGTATAATCCTACCATATTTCTGACTTGGCCTAATGTCGGCCTTTAAATACACTGCTTTCCAATCTCCTGTAGAAGCCAAACTCGGTAAAAGTGCCTCCTTAAATAACATACATTTCCACACAGAATTTCTTGGCTTTTATGAATTCAAATACATTTCAGGAAACCACGAATAAAATATGCTTTCTTTCTTTCGTTGAGAGAGAATCAAGACATCTTTATACATCGTACTCGAAGAATGAGTAAAATTAAGTTTAAAAACGTTTCTTGTTATAATTTTTTTTAAGACTGTGCAATGTCCAATCATACAGCATCGTACCTACACGTTTCCCATGGCACCTCATGAAACGAACAAAATGATCCTCATCAAGTGAAAAATTGTATGGACTCTATATGGTCTTTTTAAGGGCCTATAAGAATATGGGATTCCCTTTACACCGAACGCATGCACCTTGCTGACTGCAATCCCTGAGCGCTAGTACAACGACTGACTAGGCTCCAAATTGATCGCAAAGAGCTTTGCCGAACGACCGATCAAACCCGTCACATCGACCGCTAAAAAGAAAACTTTGTTCCTCAAGGTCCCTTTTCAAGGGGACGCTGCGGGTGAACTCCTAACGCGACGCCTTAATCAAGCTGTCTCGCGAACCTCCCCAGCAGCAAGGCCTCAAATATCAGTCTCTACTTACCCTATTTTACGCGGACAAAGTAAGGATAAGTTGCCACCTCAGACCACCTCAATGTGCATATATTCCTTCACTTGTTCCTGTGGAGCAGGTTATATTGGTCGCACGAGTCGGCGCTTATCCAAAAAAATACGGGAAGACCTCCCGGCATGGCTGATAAAAGGTGAAACAAGGAGCATAAGCAGCGCAATTCTCGTGCATGTTGTCAATTTCGGGCAGTGTGTGGACCCCAACGAAGGTTTTCGTATAATGTATTAGGTCCCGTCGAACTACCCTAAGCTACTAGGCCCGCGCCTGTTAGCGACAACGGAAGCGGCCGCCATTAGGTTACGAAAGCCAACCTTATGCGCTCAGAAGAACCACGTTCAGGCTCCGCGCCTGCAGTGGTCGAAGGTCAACTAACCCTGCAACTCTCCGCGACCTTCCGCTCTCAACCTGCCCCTGACACTGACTGCTTTTACCCCCCCCCCCACATTCCCACAACCCCCTGTGTTTTAAGGAGAACTTTTATCGATTTCTCTTATCGCTGACTTGTTTAACTTCTACCCTGTTCCCATATAATTGCACTGACCCGACGAGAATTAGTCGAAAGCTACGTATGTTCGCCACCTCGTCTTCTGATTACCGTTATCGGAATTTTAGCAACTCTAAAATTAGAAAACTTTTTAAAATCAAATTATACTTCTTTGTGCATAAAACATAAAGATATCTTGATTCTTTATCAAAGGCCAAAAGAAAGCATATTTCTTTGTTTCTCTAAAATATATTTGAATTTAAAAAAACCATCGACAGTGAGTGTGGAAATGCATGGGACTCAAGGAGGCACTTTTTACCAAGTTCGGTTTCTACAGGAGATTGGAAGGTAGTGTATTCAAGACCCGACATTAGGCCAAGTTAGAAAAATGATAGGATTATACCGCAAGATAAGCAATATTAGAACCGAGCCTAAGTTATCCTTCCCAATCGAAAACACATTTTAGAATTTCAGCCAACATTTATGAGATCGGTTACCCAATTTACGCTAACCCGTTGCCAGTTCGCTCATGAGAGTTGAAAGTGCCTGAAATTATATAGGTTGCGCAAAAACCCAGGCGACATTAAAGAATGAGGTAACTGCAACTCGCAGCGAACACCAGAAGCAGTTGGAGATGCTGGCAGTGGGGTAAATAACTTAAGTTTGCGATGAAGAGATTACATCGGTTGTGAGTGAAGTTGCTCGAATGGGCAGCAAATATGTCCAACGCAGTGCGTCCTGATGAATTCTGGTCCAGACGTGGCCATTGTTCAGACGCCACATTTAGGACAATAAAAACAAGCCGGATATTGATGGGGACACAAGGGTCTGCTGATTGCATAAAGACAGTGATTGTTTCAAGGGTACACGAAAGGAATTGCTTCAAGCAAGAGAAGAATGCGTCAGTGTGATGATGCATTTAAATGATTATTTTGCGCATCTGTGTCCGAATGTTGCCACACCAGTGCCGGTGATGCGTTGACGTTTATTATCGTTTGTTATTAGGCATCGACAACTGCGTTCCTCCATCCGTCTACACTTTGAAATACATACTGATGAATAACAGACAGATAAACCGGAAAATCGGACGTTGGTGGTGGTCATGCCGAGGCTAAGATGAAAATTAAACCACAACTATCACATCACCATACTTGACCCCTTTTTAGGAAGCGGGTGCACCAGAATGAAGCGTATTGTCTGTTTAGAACCGTTGGCTCTTCTCTGCGGAGAGATCGCGCGGAAAAAAAACATATTACCAGGCGTTCCCCATTGCCGAAACCCCTTCCGACCAAGTCTAGACATACGACAGTTATCACTGTGGACATTCGTCTTGTTTAATGCGCGAACTCGGCGTAAATCTTTTCGAACAGACCTTTTCAGGCACCGTCAGAAATTTGCCATTAATATTTCATTGGAAATCCATCAGCTACTGTGGGATAACCGCGTAATATTCACAAACCGCCCACAGGCAGCCAGTAGTATTTAATTATGTAACTATTTACTGTACAAACAACACAAGTATTAGCTGAAAGCCGTGACACGCGTGTTTCACCGATCTTGTGCCGATGCCCGACGCAGCTGCGAGGGGTTTGGCTCATCAGTAGGTCCCTCACTCTTCCACATATGTTTTCTGATATTTTAACTCCAGTTTCACTCTGCCTTGTTTAAGTTCCGAGGAAATTAACGCGGAATCTTTGAAAAAAAATTTTCGAAACAGACCGTCTTACCTTCTCATGTTTCGCCCCCCACCCCTGATGCAGTTGCGGACAAAGCAACTACGTCGGAGAAACCGGAAGACAGCTCCGAACGAAAATGGCCGAACACGCGACAGCGGTGCGCAGAAATGACGCCAGCTCTCAAGTTGCGGCTCATTCGACGAGTTCCGGCCACACATTCAAATTCGATGAGGCCGAAATTCTCGCAAGAGGTCACAACCGAGTGAGCCGGGAGCTACTGGAATAATGGTTTACTGGCCCCCTGTCCATCAACAAGTGCAACGATCTTCCCACTCCATACTTCGTGCTAAAACTTCGCCTAGGCGGAGTAACAAGCCATGCGGGGAGCGCAGAGGTGAACACTTTTCCCAACACCGGGGTCGGTGCGTCAGATTATCGAACAATCATCACGCCAACATCCAACGCACGTGATGAAATTGCGGCAAGTATCGACTCGAATGTCGGCCATCAAGCAATGATCACTTCAAGTGCGACGATCCCGGATGAAGGGGGGGTGCGTGAATGTTCATAGGTATGCGGTAGCATGGCTATTGCATCCTATAAATACTGCAGCCCCTTGTGCAACAACCACCCATTTCTGTTTTTTGTCTCTGATGATGGATTCGAGTAGGAATCCGAAACGTCAGGCTAATAAAGCTCATGTCCCGGCGATCGTGTCTCCATCTTCAAGACTACTTCCTGGGACTCGTCTCTTCACTTATATTGGCAATACGCAGAAAGTTATAAACGACAAAGACCAGGAAGACTAAAATAGTCATTTCTGGCTTATAAGTCGTCATCAGTCAATCAGACCCAACCCAAAAGTGTGTGTCGGTTTCCATCGAACTCCAGGTGTTCCACACTGCGGGGTTGGAAATAACTGGCCAACGACGGCTAATAAGCCACAAATGGCCATTCCAATCTCCCTTGTCTTTGGCGGTAATAACATTCTGCCTATATCATGCGTCGCTGTACGGCTGCTGGTTGGGCTCGAGCGAGAGCCTCTAAGCCACAACGAGACGAGTGAGTTCCGTAAAAACGATCGGTGAGCGCCCCTCTACCAGAATACAGGAAGTCATGATTATGTCCCTTGTAGATTACATTCCCTTCTGAAATCATACCACATTATAGTGTCTTGTTCACAAGTGTCTTCGACCCTGCCATGTCTAAAAGAGAGGCTTTTGAAATTAAATAAACAGAATCCTCTCGTGTGTTCCAAACAACAAAAATATTACTTCCAACGTGAAAGTAACAATGAAATAGTAGAGCAACAATACATAACGGGAGCGTTACTCGATAGGCGTACACTATTACCAACTTTTAGTCGCATGAAATATGTATCTGGGTTATTTGTGTAATTCGTCTATCTGGAAAAGCCGGCCTTTTGATTAACAAATTAGTCAGAGCGAAAATACACTTTCGAGTTTCTTGAAGAATATAGATGGATAGAATTTTAGCGACGTGGTCATAGCAACCATCACTTTTAGCAACTTGTCTTCTAATACTTCTTGAATGGCGTATTCAAGTGTTTCTATTCTGTCCTTTTTTGATGCTTCTCGGGGAAATAAACTCGTGTCATCATGTAGTAGGGATGTATCGTCTCAGAGTCTTTTAATATTAGGCATAAAAACAGAGTGATTTCTACCCTGTTTGAAATAAGTAGTTGTTCACCCTGTCTTCGTGCCGAATGCTCGTGCGAGCGCCTGCAGCAGTTTGGTACAAACGAAAAACTTTTGGATGCATGGCCTCTGGTTACATTTTCGTCGCTCCTTGTCCACCAGCACGATAACGGTGACTTCGTCTTCAGTAGGTACAAAACCCTATTAGGATACGATTTTTGGACGCATTAACCTCCGCCCCCTGTCTATCAGAGTATTGATTACACCGCTGTCATAATGGTTACAGGTCTGACATAGGCTGTTTTAAATGTAAGAGTGGCCTTCCGCCGTAACACCTGCATTTCTTCCTGCTACAACTGCTTAAATCAAGTTGCGTACAGGGTTTGGCATTTCGCAAAGACGCTGGGCCAAAAAGACCGCTGAAATCGCTCTCTAGCCCTGCGCCGCCGATCGCACTCAGTTAGCCTTTTTTTACCGACCTCCCCCATGAACTTGCAGCACGTGGCATTCTCCTAGCAAATTCTCTGGCGGTACGCACTTGTGATGCCTCTCCGGTGACAATCTTGAAGGCGCACTCAGATACTTTATCTGCAGAGTTCAGGTACTGAGCGTCTGACCAGCTCCATCATGGCAGGAGGTTTGTATAAAAAAACATTCAGACCTCTTTTACATGACATTTTGCATAAATTGGGCTCTTGTGGTCATCTAAGACTCGCTTGAAGAAGACGAAAGTGATGCTACTTAAAAGAGCACATGCGAACTGGCATTCATTTGCATCGACTGTTAATGTGTATATTCATAGCAGTGTATATTCAACACATGTTTGCACAGTTTGTCATACACGGATGAAGCAACCTGGTGATTAAGTGAAATTTTAAAAGTATTTCAATTTATTCTTTTGATATTAAGGACTAGAAAGTAACGACTGTAGATCCCGCATCATCTGTGCCATTAAAATGCCTTCACTTGCGAGTAAGATTTCATTTCTCAATTGTTTAGAGAAAAATTAGGCTAAAGCTATTTTCAAAAGACCTCTATCACACAGTGTTACTAACGTCTATTTGCGCCCAGAACTGCGACGTAAAACGCCACATATTAAAATTAATTTGCATTGTAAGGCCAGAAGCAAACTGCAACGCAACTTAAGAGCACGCCGACAAGCAGGCGAGCATTTGTGGCGAACACCTGTGTCCCAGGTTATGTAATTAATGTCTAAGAAGCGCAGACTGTCGCATATTGATATGGCTGCCCGTTTAGCAGTTGGAATTTCTGGCGTGGTGTTGGCTCAACAGTGGATGAAAGCGTGGTCTTTTCATAGTAATTACCATGTTGCATAATCCCGAATTATTTCAGTCATGCCAGGATGCGGCCTTTTGACAAGCTTTTTATCCCCTGTCTCCAAAACTATATAATGAAGATACTGACGGCTAAATAACTGCGAATTTCGCATAGCGATTTTCAGTGCCATTATACAATCACGTGCACTTCAAAGTATACAGAACAAACATATAAATATTCTTTCTTCTAACTCTGTGCTTGCTACACAAGTCGCAAAATTCGCTTATTTTAGCTTCAAAAGAGCTTTTAATTACCCAATAAATTTAAACGTGACCTGTCGTCACACTTAAAGTCAGGGTCTTCAAACCACATGCTGCAAAAAATCGTGCATGTCAGCGCGCTTATGTCCGTTTACTCATGTCTTTTCGGGAGTAGATGGCGTTCTCCCCATTCATTCAAAATTGTATAAGTCCGCATGGGGTCAATTGAAGAACATAAGGATTGCAGGAGTCCTCACACACGAAGGGCATATAACTTCTAGCCTAAAAGCCTTAACGCAGAAGCACAGGCAGGTCCGGTTTAAGGCTATTTATAAATTTAAAACAATTTGAATCAAAAAATTTCTATCCTTGCGATCCAAAAAATGAAAAGACGTACTTTAGGCCCAATAGATATATATATATATATATGTTGAGAAGGTGATACCGACAAAGACAAGGGAGACCGGAATGGCCATTTCTGGCTTATTAGCCGTCATCAGCCAGTCATACCCAACCCTAAGTGTAGATCACTTGAGATTCGAACCCGGGATCTTTGGTCATGGAGTTGAACGCTCTACCATTGAGCCACGGGCCCATTGTCCTGTCGGTTGTGATCGGGAATATTAATTATGATAGTGGGCGCTCACCGATCAGGTTACGGAACATGCTCGTTCCGTGGGCCTTGGGGCTCAACGGCTAATAAGCCAGAAATGGCCATTCCGGTCTCCCTTGTCTTTGTCGGTATCACCTTCTCAACATATATCACTAGTCGCTGTGCGACGAGCTGGGGAACCAGTCTCGAAAATTTACGAAATAAAGTTTGTTCATTTTCCCAAAGGACTCATTCTTCTTCGAAATATATATATATATATATATATATGAGTATTGATTTTGTAGCACGTTTGAAATTTTAATTGTTTTCAGCACATTTACTCTAGTCTGACGACGACACGGGGCACCGACGTCGAAAAT
The DNA here is from genome assembly GCA_902702965.1 of Spirometra erinaceieuropaei. Lineage (NCBI taxonomy): Eukaryota > Metazoa > Platyhelminthes > Cestoda > Diphyllobothriidea > Diphyllobothriidae > Spirometra > Spirometra erinaceieuropaei. The sequence goes on from CACRXP010000669.1 coordinate 361,142, forward strand.
TTACTCAATAAAGTTTTCTCCCTTTCCCAAAGAACGTTTTGATTTCAATTTATATTTCTTGGGATGCCTGCGTTCCAATATATATATATATATCTGAACATATTTTTGGTCAAAACGTTTGTTTGGTCAACGTTCGTTGTCGCCAGTAGCAAGCTGGCGGGCGGACAGAATGGGATCGAGTGAGATCCTAACCACAACAGTGAGGGTCAAACGCCCACTTGACATGCTTTTATACCTCACTTCATAAGGCCTATGACGTACTGATGATCGGAAACGACCGTGAAACAGCTGTCTGTGTCTGGCCTGTTGCACTCTTAGTGAGCTGCTCATGTATTATATGTGGTATGTGTCCTCTGACACAACGTTCGTTGTCGCCAGTAGCAAACTGGCGGGCGGACAGAATGGGATCGAGTGAGATCCTAACCACAACAGTGAGGGCCAAAGCCCTATTGACATGCTTATATACCTCACTTCATAAGGCCTATGACGTACTGATCATCGGTAACGACCGTGAAAGAGCTGTCTGCGTCTGGCCTGTTGCACTCTTAGTGAGCTGCTCATGTAGTATATATATATATATATATATATATATATATGTATCTATAGGCGTTAAGATGCGAGGTCCAGACATTGTATCGCGTTCATCATCTCCCGAAGAAGACGAAGAAGTAGAGAGGGCGAATTCATGGACCATAATGTATTCGAACTGACGTTTCGGAAACTTCCTCGTTTCCATCATCAGAATAGCGTAATTGTTGCACTTGCCGGTCTTGAGTTGTTCAGTCTTGCCGCTTGCCTCGTATTATAGCCGTGCTGGACGCACGAACTTTGACCTGCCTGTTTGACGCTGACTGGCTTAGACCTCCCAGGGGCTGACCGCTGACAGGCCTGCGTGACCTTTGGGGTCGGCGTAATTGTGGTCAAATCAACATGCTGCTTAGCCTCTCCCACGTCAGCCGGTGGACTGATCGGTCGTTGCTGTTTAGGTGAGCAGCATTCAACTTCGCGGGCGCATCGGTGAGACAGTGTTCGGCTTTGGTCACACGACCGCTGGCCCCCAATTCTGCTCTTTTCCGTGAGCGTTGACTCCCGGTCCCGCGTGCTCGCTTGCCTTACTGGTCTTGTCCGGACTGATCCGAGCCTTG
>CACRXP010000670.1:43615-93187 GCA_902702965.1 Spirometra erinaceieuropaei
TAAATCCAGAAAAAATCAGGCGCAACAACAGCGCAGCTGACAAGGCATAGTATCTCGCCAAATTCTGCAATCATGTCGGTCCTAAACTTCTGGAGTAGTCGCTATCTCTGCCCCAAAAATATGAATACATGAACGAACGCCATTGGCTTTCAATAATTCAAAGTCTGCAAGTGGTTACAATCCACACGCGTCTCGGTTCGTTCCTAAAATTGCTTTCGCCAGTAACCACCAGTATATTTCGCAGTGTCACACACCCCCAGTTAGGTAAATACGACCATGGTGCAATATAATTCGATATTAAGGCCTGACACAGAAACCCGCCCAAGTGTCATATGCATATCATTTTGAACAGGCGAGCGAACATGCAGAATCACAGTAACTCCGATCTATTGACGATAAATGCAGTTGTAGATTTAGAGGTTCTTTCGGTGCGAAAGCCGTGGAGTCCTTTGTGGAAAAAACAATAGCCAGTGTTGACGCTCGCGTGCGCAGCGAACTGATTCGACAATTAGCAGCTGGTGCATATGGAGTGGACTTACTCCTAAGAGGAACTTAGTATGATGTCTTTACTGTCGTCCGTACTCACCAGACGACAGAAGGTGAGCAACATAATCCCTAATTGGACAGCTTCTGGCAACAAAAGAATACATGCTCTCAGGGTTCAGCTGACGAAATATCTCGGCTACCAGAGAAGCAAGACTCTTAAAAATGTCCTTTGAAAAAATTGAAGGACTTAAGTTAGAAACGGTGAGAAAGCTAAATTCATAGTCAACAAAGTATACGGTAGTTAAATTGAATTTGAAATACCTCAAACCCCAACCCGTCATTCACCACGTATTTGTAAACCAAAGTTGGCTGGTGTCTATTGAATCGATTGAAGTTCATATTCGCTCGTACACACTAGGGACCGCGGAGTATAGAATCCCAAGTAACCTGGTGCATACTTCTTAATTTATTTGCACTTATGTGTTGCAAACCATACCTACAGCCTTTTGGCAGATATCTGATGCGTTGCTATTTATACCACTAACGTGCGCAGCTAGACTTATCTGAGGTCTGGTTGGTCTGATGGCACCAAATCACAGAAACCCCCTTTCAGAAGAGGTCTAGTCCTATTTTGCATTATTGTTTGACATGACTTACCAATTGCACACCGGTGGTGGCCTTAACGTAACTGCGAGAGAATGATTCCTCAACAAACTTGTCACGAAATAAATCGAGGAACGTTCGCCAAGAACGGACGTGCGAAGGCTCAGAAGAAGGAGCTATTTCTCACATTGCCATTCGGGGGACCCGGCCAGTAGACTTCTACGACCTCGCTCAAACTCTGCTACTGCACACACGTATCGAGCCACCATGAAAAGTCTAGTCTTCTCAAATGTCCCTTCCCTTTGCCTTGCAGGCAAGGACGACCTGTCCTTTCAGGCTTCTTCAGTGTACAGCAAAGCCTTCATTTGCTTCTGTAGGCAGGTTATCTTGGCCGGACAACTAGGCGTCTACTCGAGCGGATTAGAGAACACCACCCCGTTTGGCTGGATAAGAGTACAGAAAATGTCCGTCTGTAGCGCAAGTGTGGCTGACTTTGTGGATAAAGAATACTTGCGACAGCAGAGCCAGTGGCCATGCGGTTACCCAACCCGACCTTGTGCTCACAGGGGACGTTTAACACGTCTTCAGACTGTCCTCGTCCAAGTTGAGTCCAAAATGTTTGTTCCTGCATCCTGTCACAATGCGTTACAGGAACTAAATACAAGCATAACTCACTGGCAGATTCTCCCCCCTTTATTCCCTCTTCATGTTCCTGAAAAAGCTAGACTCGGTTGACCAAGTTATTCTAACATGTCCGGATGCCCTCAACAGCCTCCCTCATGACTACTGTTCATTGACTGGTTTCGTCTTCTGCTGTTTTACCACAATTTACCTATAGAACTGTACAAACCTAGCAAAGAATAATCAAAAACATATATGCGCCGATTTTGGCTTTTTCAATGATTACATGGATATCATTGCAGATGTGCTTGTTAAATGCTAAAAGTACACCTCCGTAAAAATGGCTGAAGGCAAAGTACTCTTACGGCAGGGGGTGTAAGCATATTTTTATGGTACGCAGTCGTAGTTTATATTGTAAGAAACGTCATTGCATTATAATTTCAAGATTATCAATCATTAAGCAAAATTTAAAAAGTATTTCTTTGGCTCCATCTTTTTCTTGGTTTCCTGTTTTCTTACGGATTGCGGTCATTTGAGTCTGAAATTTCGTCATGACCGTGTTTACCGGTTCTGGCTTCTTGGCAAGTGCACCTGAATGAAATCAAAGAGGAAAAACTATCAGTAACTGTCCGTCTCAAATATGGTCAAATTTAAACTGATAATAATGCATGCAGCGGGAAGCAAATAATAATAATAATGAAAATAATAATCGGAAACATTTTAACATGTATATCGAAGTCACACCCCTCTGTAGAAGTATTAATCTTCCGGAATCAGTGTTATATGGACTGAGAACTCAAAAGGGACGGAACTATTTACTAAATAAACGCTAGAAATGGTTCCCGATACAGACTAGCATCTGAAGATGTCTGTGGAGTTGTGGTGAAGCACTTGTGGATGTATGAGCACTCCGATGCCGAACCAGAGGCAGACGTGGGCCTAGAATTTAGGGTACTTGTGATCGCAGGCAGATGTAGTGCAAAGCGTAAGGCTACTCAGCGCCGTACATACCACGAATGCTCATAGATCACTATGGTACGGTGAGTTACAATGAAGCAAAAAGATACTTTTCGTCGGCGAATTTGTCGGTCCGGGCGACATTCCATCCCTGGATGCACAATCAGGAATGCACCCGAATATGAATAATTTACTAAGTATACGAACTTTCATCAAATCTCTTCCGCTATGAAAAGTCTACAGGGAAGGCAGCGGAAATCCTCGCTTAGGTTGCAAAAGGCAAGATAGAATGCTGCTGAGTTGACAGTTCGACTGTCGATCGCGATGATATCCACCGTGTGCTCCACAGCAGGATAAGGACAGAAACGATGACATAGTTTATACGGGTAGTAGACTTGCGCGACATCTACCGCACTCTCTCCTCCTTCCCCATCTGGGTCCGTTGGCAAGACCTAATGAAGAAGACTGGAAGTGGGAGGGGCGCAGGTGGCTCACGCGGTCAGAGCCATCCCTGGGCGTGCTACCACACCCGGCACTGTCAAGTTATTACAGTCAGCGCATGCTACCACGACTACGACGGAGCATTCGAGTTAAACAGAGAAGGACTAGGGCTATTGCATTTAGTTACGTGATCAATTTTTTCGACTACTTGCATCTGCCGATGTCTCACTGTCATACTGTTTCCATCAAATTCATTTTCTAACTGCAGTCATGAAAGTGATACCTACAGAAAGGTGGGGTTTTCTGTAAATTAGTCGGGTCAGCCAAGACGATCTGCATGTTTTCGAATTTTATATGCGACTCAAGATTGCAGTGCCAGCTAGACCGGACGATCTAACTTCCTACCACGCCCGATTCACAGGCCACTGTTTTTTCTAATCCCACTGGGATATTTTTGCTCTCCATTATCCACTTTGCGATATCTTGTATCGTTGTGAAGGACAATACCAAGAACACAGCAGCAGATCTCTTATTTATGTGGGTCTACAGTTTAAAAAAACAGAGGGCTACGGACTAGGCGAGGGGAAACTAACTTTTGAACAAGCAGTCACAGCGGCAACGAGTTGCTGACAGCAATGCTGCAAAAAAGCCCCAAGGAGGCTACTCGACAACCGATGAAAGAATTAAATGTCAAATTCACAGTAACATCAATGTATTACACACTAGGCAGGCAGTAGGTCCGTAGCGGCCCCGCTATCGACGTCTGCCAGCGTACTGGGTCTGGCATATGTCTACACGTCGGTGTCAACGGTAGTTCGCACGTCTGGCATGGCGAGGCTCTGTGTGCTGTCTCCGTGACAGCCCATCACTGACGCCGCGGGGCACTGTATGACGTCTAGTCAGTCGCAGCCAATCAAAACTGCCCAGTAAACTGCAGGTCTGATGCGGACAGGCTCCCATTCAAGAAATTCCGATGCTTGCCCTAGCCGCTGGTAATCTGCTCCAGCAGCACATTCTTCGCCCATTCAGTACAAAACTCAACTATTCTTACGAATGAAGGCGAAATTTCGAGTTCCAGGTGTATGCATAAGTGAAGAAGAAGAGTCGAGCACCGGAACACTTCGTTTATTATCCTGAGCTTTCAGACTCGTACAGGAGTCTGAAAGCTCAGGATAATAAACGAAGTGTTCCGGTGCTCGACTCTTCTTCTTCACTCAACTATTCTTCTACTTGCTTCTATCCGTACTTTCTACGACGACCTGACTTGAGGAATACGGTGGTTAGCGTCTCTCCGTGACTTTAGTTGTCACGGCAGGTCTACCATTGTTCTTGGTTGTTTATCCGTTGCGTCAGGTGGACGATTAACTGTGCTACAGATTTAGAGTTTCCAACTGGCCTGGTGAATACCTGGAACAGACGTACTGACAGTTTACAAACAATTGTTTGATGGCTAATTGATATAGTTTTCCATTTCGATTAAGATGCCGGAAAATGTCAATGCATGGACATATGAGAGTTGTGTTTACTTCCCAGCTGCAATTCGCGGGAGCATCACACATACAAAGGCGAGTGGCGAAGAATTGTGCTGGCCTACTTAGTGCGTCAAACGATATTTAACAAAAGAAAAACACATACAGCTATTTAGCGTCGTTTTCCACTCAGAAGGCAAGCTTGAGGGGGGAGCTAAACCTTTTGTTATATTTAAACTTGCGCTCAGAGAAAGGGCGATCGTCAGATTAGATATATTCAAAAGGCAATTTGGCGAGCATACGTCTGCTTTTGATAAATTCTCTTCAGGCCTGTGCATTTATATGGCTATTTAAGTAACGAATTAAAGGATACGAGCAAGTAGATAATTATGCTGTAGCTCGGGTTTGGGGAGGGGAGGAGAGGGGGAGAGTGAAACGCCACAATTCCAGTCAGCGCCAGGAAGAAGATGGGTCCCGGTGAAGGCAATTATGTGCGGGTGGCTGGCTTGGTGACTTTGGCAACTGTGGGACCTGTATGAAGTTCTTCTGTGTACATAGGACCGGTCAGCGTAGCGTGATTGCAGCCGCCTCTGCCGTAACCAACAAGCGCTGCCCGAGTGGTTTTAGATAGCTTGACGGGACCTTGTAAATCACTCCGAAGGCCTTTCTGGCGTCTATATCGTGGTCTGCGTCTACCATGTGCGCCAGGATCGAGCTGTTGATGTTCTTTATTTGACCCTTTCCTAGCCATGCTGGAAGGTGTTCTTTTATTCTTTTGGATAAACGCCGGCTCGTGCGACCAATATATTCCGCCCCACAGGAGCATGTGAAGGAGTAAATATACACAGAGGTGGTCTGAGCTGGTAGTTTGTCCTTGCCCTCTCCGTATAGGATGGTACTGGTGGAGAACAGTACACGGGTGTCAGTTGCTGGAAAAGTTTGTGATACAGCGTGAGTTAGGCGTCTTCTTAAAAGTTCACTTGGTGCATCCCCTTGAAATGGGACCCTGATGAAGATCCTTTTCTTACCTGACGTCAGCATCGGGGGCTTTTGTGGCCTTTCGGCCATATTCTTAGAAATGAATCGATCAGGATACCCGTTCTGGCGAAAAGAGCTTTCGGTGATCTTAAGCTCTTTCTGAACGCTATCAGCTGAGCAGATTCTTCTCACTTTTTCTGTCAGACAGCGGACTAAATTGCGTCTAACGTTTAGCTGTTCGAAACTCCCAAAATGAGTCTATTGTCCGGACCACGTTTTCCTACGATAGACGCTACGTCGAATGCTGCCGTCAGGCCTTCTACTCAGAAGCACATCCAAAAAGGGACGTGGACCGGACTGTTCTTCCAGAGTGAATTTTATTGATGGGTACGCCTGATTTATTTCATCCAGTGGAATTGAGATGTCACATTGTGTCGGTGCAATTGAGAATATATCGTCCACGTACCGCCCATAGTATCTTAAACCGTTGATCTGGTGACGTAGTTGGAAAGCTTCTAACTTCCCCATGAATATATTCGCCAAAAGCGGGCCAAGGGGCGAGCCCATAGCCACGCCATCCATCTGCTTATATGTTGATACATATGTTAGGTATATTCGTTTTAAAAGGGTCAGCTGCATTTTTTCGTAGAATACAGCCAGTATAGTGATTAAGAAATAATGAGGATGCCTACTGGCTGGCCAGAAAGAGGGGCGGTCTGTGGCGTACGCCCTTTGCTAGTTGTCGGGCGAACTGGAGCCTCATAGGCTGGCGGGCGACTAGGCGTCATGGAACCGGAACTGGTTGTTGAGACGCCCACAGGCGGGGTGTCGAAAGCCAGCGACGCGCTGGTATCACCACCTTCCGCAGGGTTCAGCGATGAAACACTGACAACCTCGTCGTCCTCATCTTCTAGGAAAAACATCAAATAACAGGAAGAATTGGTCCAAAATTCCCTCGATTACGGAAAAGGTCATTGCAGCCATAATAAATTATGTAATGGGGCAGAATAGGACAGTTTTTTGGGGGTAGGAAAGTAGGAGTGAACTGTTCACACGTGAATTGGCTGCAAGGATACACCGACATTATTTTCTTTAACTCCTCAGCACATGCTCGCGCAGCGTGTATCCCGCGACCGTTAAGTTGCTCGTGAATGGATCGGACAACGAATCATATCAGGGCTTCGGGAATTATGAAGTCCGCGCATAAGCACTGCTCTGTCTGATACCAGTTGCTAAGGCACCACTGATTAATAAGCATACTAAAGAAAACGCTGTTTTCCTTATTTCTGATTTCGGACCTAATCAACATTTTGAAGTGCAGCCGATTGTACTGGATAGCCTCTAAGTCTGTTGACTCTGGTGCGTAATATAGAACAGACAAAATGACTAAAGCCTTACGCATTCGACCAAGATAAGCCAACTGTCTTAAAGGATGGCAGTTGGAAGACACTACAGTTTTCAACTTCGGTGATTTTGGCGGCAAAATAAACGATAGAGTTCCTATAAGGCTGTGCACATCAGATGAACTAGAAGTCCCAATTACCGCTCTCAATCTCAGCAGTTGAGAGGGACAATCATGACGATTGGCAGCCACCGCTGTGTCCACGGACAGCGAGTTCTCATCCTCCCGGTAGGGTTGGGTCTACGCAAACGCATGCAGAAAGTGGCTGTACATTATGAGAATCGAGTGAAAAGAGGGTAAACCAACACCAATTCTGAAATGAATTCCGTCAGACACCGATCAAGGCACCTCGCAGTACATTAAAATCCGACATGATTAGGGGAGTTGCATTAATTACACCTAACAACGTGCACTAAGATCCGATATCCACATACATTCCAGCGTTCCTCATCCCCTAAAGATGAGGAAGGAAATTAACGAACCGAAATGTGCTTTTACTTACGTCTCAGAAACTTTTCTAAGCTCACATTCTTGGCTTGTGAGGAGATAATTTACTAAATCTTCCATTAAGACACACTGTAGGGACGAGGATGGGAGAAAGGGAGAATAGAAATATCTGTACTCCTTATTTGCAGCCAGTCGTTACCCTTGATCCTTAACACGCAAGTGCCAAAAGAGACCTAGCTGTGAGGGCTCGAACGGTGAGTAATCGAATTTCAGGTTCATAATCTTGCATACGAAGGATGTTTCTGAGGAGACAGGAAAAATTCTGAAACGTGTTTGGATTGGAGTAGACCAAGACCAGAATTCACCATCAGACAGAAGAGAATGAGGCCCAAAATCTCGCTGTCAGTGATAAAACAATCAGCAGTGGTCTACGGTCTGCCATGTCAAAACTGCGATGCGCGACATGCTAGTGAATCTGGCAATAGTTTCGAAATAAAACTGCATGAACCCTTAGCTTGCGATAAACTGCAAGGATAAACTGACATGGTGTACGGTCACGTACAACGGGGCAAGCACAATTTCACCACGGATAAAGCTAAGGATCTTGGCTGAGCCAATAAAAAGATTACCGGACTGGCGATCTAAAGTTGATCTCGTACTAGCCCACTTAACTGCGTTACGGACCTGTGACCCACCTACCATGCGCTAGGCGCAAATCGCGATTTAGTTCACGTATGGTTAAGGGAAAAAGTCAGTAAATCCACGCAGATCCAATGGCCGACGCCAGCAGAGGAGAGAGGAGGAACTAGCTAGAGGTCACGTAAGTAGCATAGAACGCCGGTCGACGTGCGCACCAAAGTCACTTGTCCCCAAGAACGCATTTGAATTCAACCGGTATTTTTGGGATGACTGCCTTTCAATATCGCTTGTGTTACGGAGTTCACTAGTTCCGTTGCGCCCTGGGATTCTCACTCCAGCCCAATGAGCAGCAGCACAGCGGCGCATAATACAGGCAGAATAACAGTGTCGACAAAGGCAAGGGAGGCTGGAATGACTGCTAAGGTGAAGGCAGACGTGAAAACTTTACCTCCTTTGGAGTTATTATTGCGGCCAAACGGTGGTCGACTCGATCCAGGCACAGATGAGCTGCGAACTTTGGGGGTTTGGTTTGTCTTCTGTATTTGAATTGCATTTGTGTCTTCAATGTCGTCCAGCAAGTTGGTGAGATCGTCGACTACTAAATCCTCCAACTGTGACTTTGATGGTGTTTTCTGCTCCAGCGAAGCGCCGCCTGTCCTGGATGCAGAACCGATGTGAGGTCTAGAGAGAATGGAGAGGAATAGAAATTAAGGCGGCTGACATAGTTAACGGGTTTCTGTTCTTCAGACAGAAAAATGTCTGTCAATGTCCTTTCCACAATCCATCGGTGAAATGACAGAAAACTATGACGACACTCGAGGCGTCTGACTATTTCTGTTAACCAGCATGGGCCTCTCAATCCAGCTCTCTTTTTTAAATCTGGACTTTAAAGGGTGACCAGAATAAAATTGACAAACAGAGCGAACTTATGCGAACACATCTTACCCAGCATTGACATCTTCGTCCGATGCACTGTCCCAGTCTTCACTGTCTTCTAGAATGGTTGGTTTAGCCAACACAAGTTGTGCCGACTCTGACTTGGGAGCTGATTGCAGGACAGTTAGCTTGAAAGGCTCGGCTGCAGTTGGCGGGGCAGTCCCCTCGCGGGTCACGAGCGTTGGTGCGTCCTGCGAGAGATGACGGTCACCACGGCCAGTACCTAAGCGACGCATTGCTGATGGCGTTGTCGGTTCTGCAACGTCAACGCCCATCTCCTCGCCCTCCAGACTAATCTCTCTAATGTCCTGTTGACTAGTCGTCCTCAGATTTCTGTCAAAGGAATGATTCTTGTTGAAAATAAAACTGCACAGGGACTATTCGAATTTGGCCGTTATCTGACTTCACTGTTCTGTACAAAAAGAGCTGCTATGCCGATACAAGATTTCTAAGGAGATCCGCCGACAGAGAGGCGTGGGACCCTATAAAAAGCTAACTCGTTTCGACGTTTAGGCAGTACTGCTTTGCATGATGAGAAAACCAGTAATTTCTTACGTGAGGTTCACGGGGATTGTCCATGCATTCGTGAACTTCAAACGACCGTGTGCTTCACACTGTTAGATGTCTAGTAAATAAACACCTTCGATTTCTGGGAGAGTATTTTGTCGTTTTTCATCCTTTTTACGAATGACTCTCTAGATTCATCTCTTCCAGGTGACTAGTTCGAAAGAGCAGAGAGTTGTACGGATACTCCGCAGATGTACATGATAAACGATTTGAGTTCATAGAAGTTCCTGAGGAGAATGCGCAAGCCAGCGTTCTTGCACAAGGATTATTCTGAGGGCCAGATAAGAAAAAGCTCTTAGGCAGCGTTTCGCTAGAAAGACACAAACTGGCTTATCCAATTCGTATTGAAATTACCATGCTGGCTAACAACGCTACTATTAGCATTATTTTCCAAGCGCGATGTGACACTAGATGGATCAAGCTGGAGCTCAACGCAGCACTCCTACTTTGTAGGTCAGTGATCTAATGGCATCTGAGAGTCAGGCTGGCAGAGGAAGGGGAGGCAGGGCGTTTGAATAACTTATTAAATGTTGAAATGGCAGGATAATTCCGCTGCTTGCAGCTAACCACCTAATGCACACCACCATCGCTTACCGTTCGCTTCGTGAGCCACTGGGGTGTTCAGAAACCTCCTCAAAGAGTGAGAAAGTTGACTGCGTATGCGTGCTCTCGTTCAGTCCGTTCATCATGTCTCTCGGGGCCACCGCACGATCCATCGCTATGGTAGCCGTGCTGCCATCTCGTTGCGGTCGGCTGGTCCGCAACTGGGACATTCCGACTGTGGACGTGTGGGGCGAAGCTGAGGGCTGTTTCGGCTGAGAAGAACTGACTCGTGTGATGTCGTTGCCCATTTCCGGCTCAGCAACAGCTAAGGTACTGCTATTGGGAGTGGTGGAACTCATACGGGGTTTCTTTGACTGATTAGGTGTGGACATCGACTTTCCAAGATTTTCGCGGTCACGTTTGGAATGCAAAGCAATTCGGGCCATTCGGTCGACTTGCTGGGCAATAGACTACAAAGTGAAACAATGGAGGGTTATCGAGAAAAAAAGGAGACACGAAAGACTTTCAGTCACTGTCACAACCTAGAGCTCAGGCGATCACTTTGTCCGAAGTAGAGTTTGCATATACATAGAGCAAAGCCTCTGAGACATTGGACGGCCAATAAGATTAACGTCACACTTAGATTTTTGTAGGTCGGTTATTCGTCTTGACGCTATTTCTTGAAAAAACCTCAATACCACATTGGCAACATAAAACGAATTATTCAAAATCTACCAAAACATCTATGAATAAAGCGAAGGCCCTCCGAGGTAATTATAACTCTCTACCATTACCAGCATAACACCCACGGTTATTCGTCTCACAGAAGACGACGAAGAAACCTCACCACTGTGACGATAATACTACTCTTTCGAGTTTTGGAACTCGTAGAAGAGCTAATCACTGGAAAAATGGAAAGTACCAGCGAATATGCAGCATTTATGGTCCCCATCAGCCGCCAGTGGGAAGGGTAGAAGCCGGCTGCAGGCGGACTCGTAGGGTTTACATGCGGGCGAAAGGTCAGTGTTGCTGGTCAGTGAGTCCTCAATGGAGTTCGGGCCTTCAGTAGCCTCCGGCCTTTCTTGCTGGTGGCTCGGCCGATCGTCATCGCTCCTGCAAAGTTCAAGTCATGAGCAGAACGCAGGGCATGCACGGTTGTTTGTGATAAGGCCTAGTTCCCAGCCCCCGCACAGTCCGCTGGAGTTCGCAAAACCGCGGATGCCAGTCTTGGTCCAGTTTATCAGTGTTCTTAAAAGGGAACCTATGAAACTGAATCTGATAGTCAAGGCCAGACCACGCATAGAACTGTAGTTGGCATTTGGTACGCAGGGCTTGACCGGGCACTAACACCTCAAGTATGTAAGTAGCACTGACACCTAAACCTGTGCAAAGAAGTGCCGTTGCTTCGAAAAATATTTTGATGGAAGACAGAGAATGCACGACTTAGGAGAGTTAGGGACTTCAGTGGTCCGAGGAAGAATGCGTAAGCAGCGGTCGGATTACCTCGACTGACTGCCAACACCTTCGAAACGGATCACGAGTCTAAATTCGGGGAGCCAAGAATATAATCTCCCACGCCGGAACAAAGACTTGGCAGGAATTGATTGGAACCTGGTCTCGGATTGGAACTCAGTCACTCAATGTTTCGATTTGGCGACGGAATACAGAGCACTACGCAGCCACCTCCATACATGAGTTACTTATCGTTGTTTGGCAAATAACCCCTATAACTGTCGCCCGTTCTGCTGTTGCTTTTGTCTCTGAGGATGCACTTTTGCACGAATTCGAAAGCTAGGACAAAAACTGGGGCTCCGCTTCTCGATCAGCCTTCTGCTTCCCTACTCACCAATAATTCAGTTTGACTCTAGAACTGAGAGTCCACAGTCTGTGCGACCCGTCTCAATGTGACGAGCAATCATTGTCCAAGATGTTTTACCGACAAAGACAAGAAAAGTGGTATTGGCATTTCTGGTTTATTCTCAGTCATCAGCCAGAGATACGCCAACTCCACTGTTTTCCAATTTAAAGAAAGATTTTTTCTACTAACTACACTGAAGGGTTTTGAACTAAACTAACTAAACATTTACGACATAAACACGGTCAAAGTTAGCTTGAATGAACAGTTGGTCAAGCTATGGGCAAGGTAATCGCATGGAGCTTTTATAAAATTAAGTACGCCAAGTTTTCTAAACTTCGTCGATTACAAATACGCTAGGACTTGCTGATGAGATCTATGTCTGAGGTCCAAAACGTCATTATCATTATCCCGTCTAAAACAGTTAGTAGTAATTTAAACCTGTTAGCCTATTTACCCCTTCAGTGCACTGTGGTGGATCAGAATGTTAAATTTAAACACAACTTTTGACAGTCAGTGCCATAAGCAGCCCCTGCATTCCACGTGCTAGCAAGTGCACCATGGTTTATTTCATTTATACTGACCTGATAAGGTAGGTTTAGGTAAATTCTTTCAAACTTATGCTCATGATGGACCCAAACAATGTTCTAATTACCGTATCAACGCCAGACCCTGTTGCCTCCAAAGTGAGACAGGATTCGTTTCCACCCCTCTCTTAGCACCGAATAGGAGACCGATATTGTCTCTAATCAGTGTAGCTGTCAGTAACTCTGTTCTAAACCAAATAAAACTGTCCAGCACATCAATATGACAGTCAGTAACTACGCGGTTTCCACTTCTCACGGGGATTCCGGGGTCGAGGAACTTTACGACGGCTCCATTGTCTTGCTAGAGGACAAGGGTCGTTCCACTGTCGTACTGGACAACACAGACTATCTTCAGAGGACAAAGAGCTTGCAGGATGGTTGTCAGTTATAAGTCCCATGCGAATGTAAGTAATTAAACATGCTGACAGGCAGAATCAACGCGATGTTTTTAGCAATGAAGAATTCAGGTGCAACAACGTCGATCTACCAGCACATTGCAAGAATCCAAGGAACATCCGCGGCCCTTCCCAAGATAAATTTATAAGAGGCTATCTTCTGAGACGCTAAGTCACGGATTGACAAAGTGATTTTTTCGACGTCGTCATTTTTGGATTGTCAGTTACCGCAGTCCAATGAGTTTGTCAACACCATTTTTAAGGGCGGGTCTCCTATCCCATGATATCCTTTGGTTTCCCTTCACCCTTTGCTACTATTTTTCAGGATCAGGTTGTTAAGATCACCGAGTTACTTCTGCGAAATAAATACGATGAAGGGGAAAGTACTATTGGATACGTCCATGTCCTCGAGCTTCTGAAATTAAGTCTCGAAATGTATTGCATCCTTGATGGGACAAATTCCCGGCTGATGAGAAGAACACCAATAAGTTCTTTGATTTCGGGACTCATATGCGACGTGATCTTGCATCGGTTGAAGTCACGAGTCTACCAACACAGACCTAAATCCTGGACTCGGTATGTTACTGATATCTTCGCCGTTATTGAAAGGGATCGAGTATGTGGAATTTAAAGAACATCCCAATTCCGTCATCCCCGCCATATAATTCATGATGGAGCAGGAAGAGAACAACAGATGGCCTTTCTCGATGTCCTCGTCTGTCGCAAAGGTTGTGGTAGTCTAAACATCAAAGTGTGCAGGAAGGCAATAGGTTCGTCGTCGGTACTGAGTTCCAACAGCAAGCAGCCAGTCAGCTGCAAATGTTGCTCCGTGAGGGCTCTGTATCGGCATCTTGAGGCTCGCTGCGGTGAACCAGAAGACAAGGTTGTTTACCCACAGTTTATTCGGGGAGTGCTCAGAACGAATGGTTGCCCGCATAAACTGGTCAACCAGCGAATATCTAACCAAAACGAGAGATAATACTGTGCCGGTCCCAAACTTTAGAAACATTCCCATTCGTCAAGACGTCATGGGAGCCGTCAGACTGTCTGTCGCGGCACTGGGATTTGGGGTTACATGCGTACTGGAGGCAACCCTCAGGCACTAAGTAATACGACCGAGATATCCATTGTCATGATAGGAAACGTCTGTAGCTGGGGCCGAGAAAGTGCGTCATATAAGCTGGGATATTACTTGGTACGCGAACGGCAGTTTGAAAAGAAATGACGTTAAATCTGGAGTTGCAGCTCACTTTACGGGGCCCGACCACACCTTCAGGTTAAACGGGATCAGAATCCTCGCTATAGGTGACAACCGCGTGAGTCGCGAGTTGCTCAATCCATGGTTCTCCAGCCAGCAGTTCACCAGCATTCATACTGACCTCTCTTCTTCCTATTCAACAGTCAGGTGTTGCCTGGGAAGAGTTACTAATCATGCGATGAATTCACGGCTCTTGCCTTTTCAGTTGCTTTGCCAGCCAAGTCAACGCTCTCCCACAAACCTCGACACACCTGCCCACACCATGTGATTTCTGGTCATAGCCTCTCTGCCCTTACCTTCCTCCGCTCGTGCTAATGTGCATTCTTATGTCGTCCTTTTTGCTTAATGGACCGGTTTTAATTGTTTGAAATTTCAGAGATCATTCTTGCGGCGGTGAGGGGTCTAACTTCCTGGAATTGTCGACTGTGATCTGAACTGTGTCTCATAACCTTGCAAAGATGGTTAATCTGCGGATGCATTTCGATATTTTGCGACCACCGATTTCAGTCCAAATCGCACTTTTATCTGTAAGAGGGAGATGCATCATTGGAATTCTATCAAAAGGGGTGTGCCATCAAGATGAGGGGAACTGTTTAACAATTAAAGTTTTATTTGCCGTCGTCAGCAAACAGTATGGTAACCCCGGGCTCAAAAGCCTAAAATATGAGTTCAGGTCTGTTGCTTGGGTGGGGACGCCGTCCAGCGCTCTACAAACAAAATGCAATTGAGTGCTCATTACGTGCGGGTGTTGCGCTCGTGGAGTCGGCCTAGTTGTGGCACGAAATTCAAGTTAAGACTGAATAGTAATATATGCAACTGCCTCATGCAGCGGCAGAAAATCTGCGAAACACGCCTGTTTGGACTTTTGACTGGTATTTGTGCTGTTAGCATGGTGGATCATGCAACATGTGCATTTCACTGCCTGTTGAGACCTTATGTATTTTACGCGGCTAGTACGCTATAGGTGATGGATTTTGGCTCAAATGTTGGTATCAACGTTCGACCAGAGCCTGGAAAGGTTTGTCCCAGAGAAGTTGCTTCAAGTTAGCGCACTAAGTCCTGAGGAGTTTAAAAAACTGAAGTTTAGTCAGTACAATATACCTCGGATATGGGAAACTGCGGCCACTAGCCACATGAAAGTTTGGGTAGACTCGGATTTGGACTCACGCCCTATTCCTAAGCTCCTTATTAGAGTATGCAGGCCTTCGCCCAGTGAAAGCCTTTAGGGCTGCGTTATTTTTAAGGTTATAGTCTGCCACTTAATACAGATTGGCAAAGTGTGAGTATTCTAAAGTTGTGCGTAACATTTACTTTAGGTACTCTAACAGATTTTTTATCTTGTATTAAATTCGCAAATCAAATACCAACCATTACTTCATAAAGGGTAGCGGAAACTTCAGAGGCCGAATGGAGGCGAAAGTTCGAGTTCCAGGTGTATGCATAAGAAAAGAAGAAGACTGGTTGAGCACCGGAACAATTTGCTCACTGTTCTGAGCTTTCGGACCCGTACAGGAGTCCATAGTTCTGTTCCATCGTTCTGTTACATCGTTGAGTTGCTGCCACTATCTGACGATGGACTACTGTAGAAGTTCGAAAACTCAGAACTGTTTCGGTATTCGACCAGTCCTCTTCTTTACTTCAAGGCATATTTATATTTCCATAAAAAGTTTCCGAAACCTCATTTTGCATATGCTGTTTTATTTACTCAGTTGTTTACACGGACAGACCACAAGTATTCAATAAATTAACTTTGGAAATTTAACACGAATATTTTGGCTTTAAGCATTTCAGAATCACTTAATACAGTTATCATTTCTAACTAACGTAATAGCAGTTTCAATACTTATTTTGCGTTTTTATCCATGTGAAGGTCGTTGGTTATTCGTTGGAAGTTTTGGTTGGTTCACTTGACTGGTTTTCCGATTAATTAAGGGTCTTTTGCGAGTGCACGCATATGTGCTAAGTAACATCACCTACTGTCTGTGCTGGATTAGGTAAGACATATGAGAATATACAACTGTGGACTTTCGTCGGAAGGTACTGAGAGATTTAAATTAGAGTCCTTAGAGCGGACTTCTTGAGTCAAGTTTGAATTTCGGGCAGCCATCTGAGTTGAACACTAGGTAGGTGTGAGTTTTGTGTGGTTAGTCCTTGAGTGCCGACTGCTTAGAGCCGTGCTACTTATAAAAGTCGTATTTGGACCTAGAAATCTTGGCTCCAAAAACTTAATCTACTTTGGCCTAGTCCTTTCAGTTAAAAGCCAAAGGCTAAGCTTTATAATAGAGACAACATGATGAGTGCTGATAAGAAACCCTCGTACCTGCTTTAACCAGCGGAGATAGTCTGGTAAAAACGAAGCTGATGCTATTTTCAGCATGTCATTGTGAACGAGAGGAAAAACAAAATATTCACGAAATGGGTTCAAAAAGACATATTTTACCATACAAACTTGGTTTTCTACCCTTTTATTCATAGGATCGTATCGATGGCGCAAAGGGCCTGATATCACAAAACAGCAATCGATGTTTGGAACTTTGCAACGTTGCAGAGGAGACGACCAATTTTGTCACAGATACCAGCAAAAATGGGTACATGAACCCTCATCCTAACCCAAGAACAAACTTCTAAGGAGTCCAAGGCCTGATGACCAGTGTATGCTATAAGAGCTTGACGTAGAAGGATGGTGATGTTTAGAAACCATATTTTCACTTATTTGGCCGTTTCCAAGTACGCAATCGTCTGTCCCCTAGACAGAACTCCAGAGCATGTCTGCACATGCTGACGGTGTTAGTCATTGTGATCTTACTCTAAGAAACTCCCACATTGTCCACTTATGCATAAGGATTTAAAAGGAGTGTGTGAAATCTTAAATAAGGTGATGAGCCATACCGCTCGTATTTCAGCGAAATTGGGATGCTTTCGGGCAAGATTTTCTCTTTCACGCTTCAGCGTATCCAATCGTCCTTTTAAAAGTTCAGTTGAAATGCCAGTGGCCTGCGGATCAATTTCGTGATCGACGAGCTGCTCGGAAAGAAGCATTTCAACCTCACTGCGCAACCGCTTCAGTGTCTCTGGGTCCGATCGCAGTTGATTTAAAATCTGGGTATATGGAATCACATTTCCAGTGGGTTCCAGGCGCAGTTCAACCTCTGCTCAACGGAAGAAAATAATGGGAATGGAACCAAGTTTATATCAAGTTCGTGATCCTTCTCATTACTAAACCCGATCGCCTAATTTGACACTTGTCCTGGGGTGAGGAATAGAAACAGTGAAACTATGAGCTTACGAACATTAGTTAAAAAAAGAGAAACTGCACATCGAAGCCTAAATTAAATAAATCAGCGGCAAGACATCGGAGCAGTGACCCCCATAATACAGGCGATCTTGCTTTAAATTCCAGGAAGGGTACCTACTACCGTGCACTAACCATGACGTTGACCCTAATCGTAATTTTAGCCAAAACCTTAACTTTAACCCTTGGCTCTAACCTTATCTTAACTAGACCTTAACTCTAACCCCAACCCTAACCCTTGCCTTAATCTCCCTGGAATTCAGCGCTAGGCCACCTGTATTACGGAGACTCCTATCCCCGTGTCCCGCTGACCTAGGATAAGAAACTGCACACTGAAGCCCGCTTTATATAATTTGACTCCTGGCAACCTCACTAACAACTGATGTGTTCAGATAACTGGTAATATACCAGGAAGCCAGTTACACAGACGAGCAAGGCGAAACCTTCGATAGGTCACACGAGGGTCGCCTCGCTGCCGTCTAAATCTACGAACATCTAAGGCAAACACAGATGAAACTGGCTGTAGATTTTCTGACTTCGGAGACCTTTAAGAGTACGGATTCGCAAGCCATAAAATGCTCGGTCTGGCGTGCGGATTCGTATACCCAACAGCTTGAAACATCAAAAATGGCAGATTCCTGCCTAATCCTCCCGGTATCGTCCACCTTTTGAGCATGCAGTTTATTTAAACACCCGACAGAACCGTGATCGAGAGTACAATGGGCTCCCCCTGTGAGTGAGAAATAAGGGTATGCCAGAATATGTAGAACTAGTTGCGGTCTCCTAGTAATTCAGGTGATGGACGCTCGACCGGATTTCGGAAGACTGGCACTCTGTCCCGCTGGGAAAGTCTGATGACTAATGGATCCATATCTTTAGCGGTTGGAAAAATCGAGAAATAATGGGCACCTAGGCAGACAGAATATTATATGCCTGCTGTCCGTCTGGCAGACGTATAGGGTGACTTATACGTAACGGTGCACGAGGGATAATACTGCACAAGGCTAGAAAGGACGGACGAGATTCATTTGCTCACAACTACCTTGTTTAACATGCACTTGCATATATGCTGACAGACTAAAAAGCCTGAGGTACGCCTTACTGACCCTTGAGACTTACTGCCCGCTAAAACATTCTCACGGCAAACGTGGCCAAGCAGAACATTTTCAGCATAATAATCACGTTCAGTCAATAGCCTGTTAGCGGATTGAAAATCCAAGCTGCTACTTGTCTAGTCGTCCATTATATCTGGGGCGGTCTAAGCTTCGAGGTATGGAGATGACATCTTTACGCCCCAATTACCTCGGAGCACATGTCGATGAATTTTATCCTTAGGTTTGAGGCAGTGATTCTAACCTGGCCCTCAGTCCGGTGGACTGTGTTATCTTGTGACTTGATAATCTTCCAAGTCACGATATTTATTTTTACCCGATACTCTAAAATTGCGTCAGATTTATTTAAGTGGAGAACAATCTGGCTGATTCGGCCTCACCATATTTAATTTCCCAGCGTTTACCGATGGTAATTTAAACTAGAGGGAATCGAGTCAGATGGAGACGAGATCAAGCCCAGTAGCTGACGTGTCATGACGTCTCAGTCTCTTACGTGCCAAACGCCCGCTTGGCGCCGTTTTGGTTTGGGGCCACAGCATTGTTCATTTTGGGACGACCAAGATTAGGGGTTCGGTAGACCGCACAACCAAATATAGGAATGCTGTTATCTTCCCACAGATGCAAACAGGGACCGCGTACGAGGCCCCCACGTGTCCCTTTGGTTAAATTCTAAGGGAAACCGAACGTTCCTTGATGCTAGTTTAGATACGCTGTCTCTGGTAGAGTGACTGGGAAATCCAAAAAACGCGTAACTTACTGGATATACCAGGAGGCCTGTGTTCGGAATTTACCCTCGGTCTCAGATCGTCAGTCCGGCGACTAGTTGGAGTCGGCATTTTGCTATCGATCGTTATTGGCTGATATGATGCCGGCGTTGATTCGAGAACAAGTCGAGAGGGCGATGACTGCGATGTTCGTGGAGGTCGAGTGGAAATGGATTCGTGAACCGAGTTGGAGTCATCTACTATCTGCACGTGTCGCACGGCCGCAAGTGTTGACAGTTCAGCCAGGCTGTCGGCCAGGGCATCATGGGCTCTACTGAGCGTCGGCTGGGTATAAAATAGACAGAGATAGGAAGCATAAAGTGGCACTGACATGCCATTGCGTCATCCCACTGAACAATCACCAACGGAAAACGAATAAAAGGCAACATTGCTCAAGTGAACCCAGCGAAACGCGGCAAACTCAGCCACTACCGAAGTTCTATGATGCAGGCTCAGGGGTCCACAGGGTATTACGTGGATGCTGCGGCTTTGCTCAGCCTCCAACTCAGCCTCTTCCTCATCTTCGGTACGCACAATCAGGCCCTCGACAATTATACCCCTGTTGCGAAAGTCCTGAGAGATTGTGCTGGTACCATAAGTGGAATGCAATTTCGATATTTCTAAGGCCGCCTGAACAGACACATCCAGGCAGACTTGTTGCTCGCTGGTAGTTTGCTTGACTGATTTGCGTCGCGGTTTGCAATAACTGTCATTTATGGTTTCCGTCGCTTTGGTTGCCACGGCCATGGTGGGGGGAGCAGGCTGTAGGTGCACAGGTATCTGACGTAGGGGGCTCGTGTTGGTGCAACTAGTCACTGTGGTGACGGACGGGCTACTGGAGTGGAGTTCAGCCTGCTCATTTCCCACCCCGAGCACACCTGGAGGATGGTCTGGCGATAGACCTTGGGCAGATGGCCAGCTTGTGGGCGGTTCGGCATTATTGGCGTTGACCACACCACTGGGTATTTGGATGCCATCCGACCCTGATGATCGACTGGGTCGTACAGGACTAGGGGACTTCACAGGTCGCCTGAAGAACTGTGATAAAATGTTTGCAAATTCATCAATGAGTTAGTTAAGGGCTCCCGGAAGGATGAATAAGTTTTAGTGAACCCGAAGCAGCCGTTTCGACGGGGAAAGGCAAAATAGGGTAGAGATTAGTAATTCAGAATGATAAACCGATTTTAAGGACTTTTGAACTAAATACTTTTTTTGAGATGGCGCAAAGCGGAATTCGAGTCCACGCTCATTCTGCTACAATTAGTGCACAGACCTTCTGGGGCATGGGAGGCTCCTACTATTAACTTCAGAGAGGTTATAAAGTAACGGGTGTCGGGCTAATTCTAAGACAATTGGCACCAAGTGCAACAGCCTGTCGCACAGAAGACAGATAAGAGAAGCAAAGAGACCTAATTGCTGGTTTTTTTACACAGATGTTAACTTCTATCCATGTTGCACTATCAGTCTGTGTAACATCAAATAAGCGAGTTCGCTGTATAAAATATTATGATTCTTTCGGTAAGTAATTAATGGAGGTGCTTGCTCACACAGGTTCCATTTTGTTTCCAGTAAACGTCGTAAACTGAGTCTAAGTATAAGAAGAGTTTTAAAAATGTAAAACGGCCTACTACGTCTAAACGTCCGAGATATAAGTAAGGGGGCTGGAGACGTTTAGAAGTATTGGCAGGTTAATTGCATCCAATGACTTGCACCCACCTCTAAATATTAAAATATTGTAAAACAACAAATACAAATGCTACACTCGATCTTGCTATTCGTGATTCGATGTAGCAGAGAAAAAGAGAACATGTCATGGGTTGAGAAACTGACTCACATAACAAAACAGGGTTAACATCGACCTTGACAGGGTCTTATCTCTCAAAAGAATTATATTCCAAAGGCCAGAAAATCGCGCTTCTTCTAGCCTTTAGATGGTTTTGATCGACGGCACTCAACATCGTGGTGACTCTTTGATTCTTCTCATTACTTCCACCGAAAAATGGAATCGATGTCCCTAAATAGACACCTGTTTCTGCTTTCGGAGGACTGAACCGCAGTGTTTGAGTCACGGAAGAATTTGTTCAGCAGGGTGAACTAAATTTTTTTACACAAATGACTGCCAAAAACTCCACAGGGATTTAAGAAAGCATAATCAAAGGGGTCGGTGAAAGAACATTTGTTGAACTGGGCATCTTTCCCAGTAAGGACAAATTTAGGGACAAACAGAATTATGACTCTACCTGCGCTGGGTTACTACGCGCTCCTAAAATTGTTGGATGAACATTATTCTTAACAGTAGAACTGAGGCCCAAAACGATCAATTATCAACAGACAAGAAGGCCTTGCAGTCGACCAACCAGATGTGGCCAGCTAAGCGATTATCACACCAATTACGAACATCAAAAATAAATGGGTCTTATTAGTTAATTTGGACGCGAGCTGTCAATCATTAAGTATGCTATTTCGTAACAATTCCCACTCTCTGCAGAAATTGCCGTGCGTCTCCACCTTTTCCTATCTGATGCCTGGTTGACGTAGGGCTCGGAAACGCAAAAAGAATGAAGTTACTGACCAAGTAATCTGGTCTGCACTTGCTCAGTTACTGTCTGGATCCCTGCATTCTAGCATGCATCGGAAAAGTTTCGAATACATAAAAAGACACCTGACTGATAGAAGACGGTACCTGGGGAGCGATTTCGTCCTTTTGGTTCTGAAAAGCAAATAAGAAGGCCAGCTAGAGGTCAAAGTACGACGAAGCGGTATACTACGCATTACTAACCTAATAGTTAACATCAGTTCTCAGTTAAAGGACTTTTGAAATGCAAAAACCGACTTCCATAGTATTCACCAAAAGAGCGATTTAAGAAATCAGTGTGGACACTTACTTGATCAATCGGATCATCAACAAGGTCACCAAAGTTGGAAGGACCTAAATCAAAGTAAATGAGCAAGTTTCAAAAAATTAAGCGGACACATGCAACATGTCTCTGCTTCCTCGTACCAGAAACGATTGCGAAACCTCTATCTAGTCTTGGAAGTAAGCTACTCAAAATCTTCTCTCATTGGCACTATTATATAACTGTCCAACAAGGAGCCTGAACAGTAGAATATTCCCTTCCAAAAAGTTGAATCGTGTATTAATTAACTTCACAAACTGTTGCATGACCAGTGTTTGGAAAAGTTGTAACTTTGAGGTTATCAGATGCTTTAACCTTTTTTCATCCACCTCACAGTTACAGCCTAGACGAGGAGAAGGTTGCTTGCAAGATGAGAATGGTTAAAATTTATTTATCCGGCGTGGCTAACTCTGTTAAAATTGTCATGCTAGTGTGAAGAGTGTGATATAAGTTTGTACTTTGCCATTAAGTGGGTATCCCAATTGTGCTAGGGGGTTCCCCCCGGCGTACACAGGGTTGATCAAGCAGGAATTTCAGTTCAGTTCAGTTTATAGAGGAAAATAGGCGTCAGTCCTCGAATACTCTTCGAGTAGTAAATGAAAACTGTCTACTCTCTCTGGTATGTTGGTGCCCAAGTTAAGTCAATCGCAATTTCTTTAACCAAACCCCAACATTAACATTATGCTAAGTTCTGGCGACAGCTTGGTTCAGCCAGTGCCTCCTGTGGACCTGACAGGTACAAGACTTCCGAGGTCATTTAAGGAGAACTAGCATCTCTCAAGTGAAATGCCTAGATGAAGTTTTTAACAGAACCTAAAATTATATTCTGAGCACACATCCATAACGCTCTATAGATAATTATAGCAAATCCCCAAGCTTAGAGTTACGTAACTGACTTGAAGGTCGTCGAAACCTGTCAGACTAAAATAGTATGCATCTTATAGGGAAAGTGACTTTTTACCTCTCTGAGAGAGCGTTAAAATGCTACAACCCTCTATCCTTATAAGATCAGTTGCAGGAAGAAACCAATAGTAGAGGCAACCTGCAAGACTTGGTGGAGGCTCAGCAGCTAGTGTGCGAAGCAGCACATTCTAGGGGATATTTGGTTAGGCGAAAGACAACAGAAATATCCTATCCACCGCACGGGGAAAACGTAGGCCGTTTCATGTGTTTAAGGTACTGAGTTTACACATGGAATGGCCAAGGAAAACCGCTAAAGCAAACCTTTGTGTACAGTGAGTTGAAGGAGTTCTTTTTGTGCTTGACAGTTTTGTTCCCGCAGGTTTCGTAGCTCCATTTCAAACATAGAACGCATCGCCTCAACGTCGGCCTGTTAAGAAGGGATAATACCTTAGTGAAACAATGTTAATCATGAAAGTTTTGCGGCAAGTTTTGGTTTTATTTTTTGCTTTGTAGCAGGCCATGGCCAAGGTTTCTTAGGTTTATTCAACGAAAATTAGTGTGGTAAATTTTGAGGGTGGTTTAATTTTAACGGATGAAATATGCACTGTGAAGTTCATGAAGTGAAGGATACTTTGCAGGATCCGCTTACAAGCGTAGCACAAATTGCGTCCATAATTTGCTTAAATTGGCACCTTTCCTTTTAAGGCATTTGACGTGCATATCTCTAGGGTCGGGTGTTAAGTACTGTTAATCAGCGTTCGCCACTCTTAAGGACGCAGGTGGATTCATTGGGTCCGAAGACGCTTGTAATAAAGATTGAGAAATTGCATGTTCTGGGCATTTTAAAAAGCTGGGGCGCAGACTGACTGTTGTGAAGGACGAAAATAACCAAATTTCAGTCCAGTAGGTTCATATTTTACTACTCCGTTATTCGGAATATCATGGGTGTTTGACTTCATAGGGTTATTAAAAGGAGTGACAGAGGATAGAGGGTTAACTACGATACGGCCTTCGTTTAAAAATCTGGGTCTTCTAAGGCCGTGGTTGCTCATTAAAACCGGGGGACTTCTTTGACTGTTCAGACAAGCCACCTAACAGATCATCCGTGCATGATGAAGAATGGACCAACAAAATTTCGTTCGGTCGACGAGCAGTTTGGTGATTGACGCCGCTGCCAAAAGAGCTGTTATGTTTACAGTGAAAGTTTACAGTATTATTCTAAATAAAAAGACCACCTTCCACTGCTCAGAAAAACCACCCATGATTTCTGCTCCTCCGTACTGAATCGTTGTAGACGGTAAAAATCAACCGCAAAGCGCTCCAGACGCAGACAAGTACTTATATTTTCTATTAATTGAGAAGAAGTGTATTGACTTAATCCTAATAGGACCACCAGGAATTCCGTCCGAAACCCTTAAAATAGATGCATTAATATAGATATGTCATTGAGTTAGGCAGGACTTGACTGCCTTAATCGGTAGCCGATTGCGCCTGCACCTTCCCGAAGCGAAAGCGGTCAGAAAAACATTTACTCACGGCATGCTGGTACGATGTTGCCTTACTAAACAGCCTTTTAACATGAGCTACGCCAGCCTCAATACAGTATTCAAAGCAGTGTCAATCTGTTCTTGCCAGATTTCACTGCAGTATATGCAGATTTTCGAAAAAAATTGGCCTAGATCTTAAAAGACATGATAGAGGAAACGAAGAGAGATGTCGCACGGGGTCTAAAGATCAGCTATCAAGAAAAAATGCTCTTAGGATGACATTCAAGAAAGATTTTGTAAGGCTTAAGCATACAGCGTAGTCCAGTCAGTGTTTATCACACTGCCTTAAGCTGTTATGCCTGAAAATCAAGTTATCGTTGCCTCAGCACAGTCTCCGGCGGATTTCAACAAAGGACTGTTATATTGCCTAGGCTCTGAGGCTTTCTAAGGAGTCAGCTACCGCATGGAGAGGGACCTACCTTATGCTGATCTGCAACGGCGGCTTGCCATATGCGATTGCGTTCCTCGGCCTCCCGAAACCAGTTGCGTTCCTTTTGCAGTTCTTGCTCAAGAAGATCGGCACGCTCCTTCCAGACGGGCGGTGGGGAGGAAGTGGCCCGCGGAGGAGTTACTACCACAGGTTGCCACTCGGAGACCACGGTCTCTGTCTGTGGGGCTTGCTTCTGGGATTTAAGCTGGTCTAGGACCTCGCGAAGTTGATGCTCCAGGTTTGGAGTCTGTGGGACGTGAATGAAGGTCATAGGCATTATCTAGCAGGAGAAAACCATTTCAGTCGTGTTTTCTTTCATAAAATAATGGAAACAACCAGTACACAACGAATAAGAAGGACAGTGGGGACAAAGAACAGATGGATTTTTGAACTAGTGAACAAAAACATATAAGAAGTCAATAAAGAAAAAGAGAACTTGAAGATACCATGAAAAGAACTAGGACAAAAATAAAAAAGCCTAGGGACGAAGATAAATGAGGACAAGATAGAGCCAAAGGTAAGAAGTAGGGGGGCAGAAAAGATGAAGGGCGGGGAAGTTTAGATAGGAAGTGGGTCAGCAAGAAAAGCGTTAAAAAAGAGGGAACATAAGGGAAAAGTGACAGTATCTGCGTGAACAGACAGAAAAAAGTAAGAAGAATCAGGAGGATCATGCTTCGGAAAAGTGGAGGTTTACAACGAATTCCAGAGAAAGGAAATGTGACCGATGAATTCGAAAGCGCAAGGGGTAAAGTCAAAAAGATAATGGAAGGAACAAGGATGGAAAGTTAAAATAAAAGACGGAAACACCTGGGAAAAGATTTTCAGGAAACGGAATTAAAGTAAGATTAAATCATAAGTAATATGAAGAGGCTGATGAAAATGAGGACAGGACACATGAAAGTAAATGAAATCAGAAAAGCCCAGGGAAGGGGGTAAGAAACAAGGGTGCCCAATAAACACATACCTGAGCATTTGATAAGTCCACAGCTTGGAAGCAGGAGTTATAGCCCAGCCCATGAGGTTTATTATGTTTCGATCAGCCCAGTCGAGAG
Organism: Spirometra erinaceieuropaei; assembly: GCA_902702965.1. Taxonomy (NCBI): domain Eukaryota; kingdom Metazoa; phylum Platyhelminthes; class Cestoda; order Diphyllobothriidea; family Diphyllobothriidae; genus Spirometra; species Spirometra erinaceieuropaei. Next base: position 69,797 of record CACRXP010000670.1, read on the forward strand.
GACCTAACAGTGCCCTGCAGGGTGGCCACGGCCGTTACATGCACTACAATTAATTTGCAGTGAAATGAGCTACCTCGGCCCATTTTCACGCACCAGCCAAGTTCCAACGGTAAGACAAGCTCAAGACGACCGGACGTGGGCGTTGGAATGATGGTTGACAAAATTAAACAGCCCGTCTACGGATTTCACACACGATATGACCCATAAACCTACATATGGCGGCCTTCAATGAAAAGCTGACTCAACGCTCAAATAGTGGAGGTGCAATTAAGGCTACATTAAGAAGTACCCACGGGAGTTTTACCCTTGGCCCCTGATGGCACCGAGCTATCTCACAGAAGAGGGCACAAGCAGCCGGCACGGCATGTGTCTATGCTCGACAGCTCGATCGTCGATTTCGACGATATCCACCGTGTGCTTCATGGCAGGGTTGGGGCGGGGACGGCTACTTGCGCGCGAATTGGTTTTTAATGGTAGCGGACTTGCGATGCGCCTATCACACTCTCTCCCCCCACCTGGATCCGGCGTAAAGACGAAGTCGAGGAGACCAGAGGCTGCGTAGGCTGCAGGTGGCTAGCACAACGTAAATCCGTACCTAGTCATATCATCACACCCTCTGGTTCAAAACAAGCATTTGACCAGGATTCTAAACAACAAAGATTGTGGGCAGCAGGGATTCAGTTGGTGCGGCGTGAGCTTGTAACTGGACCTGACACCGCACCCTGAATTTCGGCCTTTGTTGTGGAGGCGCAGTCCAAATAGCGTCCGTCAGAATCCGCTCTAGCCACCGTGTTGGTCCAGCTCATCCACCACGTGGTCCGTCTTAAGGGGCAAACTCTGTCATAACCAACCTTGAACACGAAAAAAGGCTTGTTTCTGACTGCTCAAAACGTATTGGCCGAGTCGAAGGCAAGACAGCCAGAGAGGTACTTGATACTTGGAGGTCAGCTGGTACCAACTCAGTTAACTACAGCATCGACTTGCCCGCGGCTTACAGAGGCGTCTGTCATCAATTCGGTAAGGAGCGAAAAACCGAGGTCGCTATGAAGGACGCATATGCTATCTCCGAGGATGTGCCCGCGAGACTTAGAATGAACAGAACATTCTCACCTCCTCAAAAGATAGCTACCCTCTCTTCCATACAAATAAAAACTTAATTTGAGAAATCTATAGCTGACAGAATGCGGCATTCAATGACTATGAACGATTTTAAATTCTCTTATCTCTCTTAGTCGTTTGAAGAACCGCACTGACTTCTATTAATTTATTATTCACGATAACTACCCTTGGAGGTCGGTTTTTTTAACGAGTTAATGTTGGAGGCAGCAAAGCGGCGTGAATACCAACGCTGATCATCTTCGTCTTAGCACTCATAAAAGTGTGATGGCAAGCATGATGTCGATCAAGGTCCGTCGGCGCAGAATGTCATTTGACTCTCAGGGCAAAAAGGGGCTTCATAGGCATGCTCTTTCACCAGTATGTCTCAGCCTTTTCGAAATACACGGAGATAGTGGCCCTGATTAGACATTGGAACCCAAGGTGGTTTGACCTGCGTCCAATGTGCAGATGTTAGGTTACAGCATGTAACCCTACTGAAGGACAAACTCCCCGAGGAAGATGTTGACATCAATGATTGCCAGCCTCTTGACACCATCAGCCGGCCGAGGAACTGCACAAAATAAGATCCACACCGAAGAGGTGTGGTTGTAGACGCTGGGGCAGGCACTCGACTTCTTTCGCCACCGCACTAAAATACGTTTCCCTAGACTCCACTGTACCACAGTCATTGTTTGAATTTGAGTGACAACCTACCTTGGCAACGCTATGCGAGCAGAAGGATACCGGCTCATGGTCGCCATCCGACAGATTTCGAATGGAAAAACGGAACACCAGGTGAAAGCGCCGTCCAATAACGTAGGATTTGAGTAGGAAACCATTGGGGGTCTCAAAGTTTTGCAGAATCGAAAGTATGAGGAGACGCGAAAGATCCTTCTCGTGGAAAATGAGGATCATATCGTGAGCGGTGCCCTACTTTCCGTGTTAAACCAACGGTTTGGCTGTTCCCATACATGCCACCACACCCCCCACATGTATGATATTTGTGACGGTCGCGCAACCCAACAACGCGTGCCAGACCCTGATCAGTCCCCTCATATCTGTCGCGCATCTGCCGGTTGACCCGTTTGTGAGACAATAGATAGGACTTAGGCGAAGTCAGTGTAACCCTAAAATGATGTCCCAATTTCGGTTCGGCACAAAATCAGCACAGCCGCATTGAAATATAATGTCTTAATGGCGATGTCAAGCGCATGCGCGATCACTTCACTGCTGGTCTGCTAAAGTAAGCGAAGTTAAAATTCGGTTTCTACATGTAAGTGCGAGGAAGCCTGCAGAACGGGTTTTCAGGGCATTAGTGAGAATTTACGACAACTGTCAAATGGAGAGAATCTGCAAGTGGAAAGGAATAGTTGGCGATGACAGGCAAGGAAACAAAAAGGAGGTTCGGGAGATATATTAGGAAGAATTAAAAGTAAGGAGGGAGGAATGAGGCAAGGAAAAATGTGGTTTATTATGCGGGAAAAGCGAGGAAAAAAGTGAGTTTTAACACACTAAAAAAACCAACAACAATTAAAGCTGAGGGTGTTGGTAAACGGAAGACTCGGACGGCGAAATCACGAAAGGAGTTGAGGAACTCAATCGTGAAAGCGGTCAGAGGTGAAGGAAGCAGACAGTGAATAAAGAGTAATGAATGAATTATGGAGCAAATTAGAAGTTTAAAAATAAGAGGGGGAGCCACACGGGTAAGAAATTGAAGGAAGGCTTGGTACATAAAAGTTGAATAGAGGAGAAAACAAATTCAGGCCATGTAAAGAGGACGGGCAAGTTCATTTCCGACCAACGTACCAAATCGTTTGCTTCTTCTCGGATCTTGCTCTCCAACTGGTCACGCCCGAAAGGCTGACGCTGGACCCTGGGAGGCGAGGACAACCGCTGTGTCAGCGGCTCCAATGCGTTGACTATCTCGGCGTGTCTTCGATGCAAATGCGCAGTCAAGAAGGAGGCGTTTATGAAGGCCTTGGGACAATGGGGACACCGATGGTAGGCCTGAGGTCCAGCATCCATGAGTTGCTGTTGGGCCAGCAAAAGAAGACGCCGTCGATGACACTCCCTGCGAGTGCTTGTCAACCTTTGCGTCTGGACCTCAAAACGCTTCTTTAAAGCCTCGGATTCCTGATGATGTAAGGCAAATCTACTGTGATAAGGACAGGTTGGCAAAATTTGCTTTATAAGAACTAACCCATTGCAGAAGCTGCACAGTTATTTTTGCAAGAATGTTTCATCATCATTCCGGTACATCTCCCCTGTTTTGTCCCGTACTACTTAAACTTTCAATTAAACCGATAATACATTTAAATCAGGAGATACATGCCTATCTTCTCTTAATGACGGGTAATCACAGGAGATGTGAAGGGCAGGCCGACGTCTACGACCATACTGTCTCGTCCTCTGTGTGTCTGTGGCGCACCTCCTGTGGCACGCCTGACGTCGGCTCTGGTTCAATTTTGAAATGCAAACTAAAGACTGGAAATACAGAGTTCTCGCATATTGAACCACTCATGAAAATGAACAAAATTGTCTGAGCTCCCGTCTAGGACGCTTAACCGATGGTGCGGCCTGTGTTGGGCTGCATCGATTTTAGTCACACATGAGGTTAGTTGCTAGAGAAGAAACAGCCAGAAGGCGGTTACTTCAGTTTCTCTAGAATTTCAAGTCGCAGACTGTCTCTGATGATGGGTTCGATTGAGAATCCGAAACGTAAGGCCAATAAATTTCTTGTACCAGTGATCGCATGACCAGCACTCTGGTTAGATCGTAGTTGGTAGCCAGGAATGAGGAAGGGGACGGCGAGGCCCCCGTCTTACGGGAATGGTGGGAAAGGGGGTTATGCGGGTGGGGTAAATGGAGAAGCTGGTAGAAGAATACTGGAGTTTGTTGGAAAAAGTAAAGTTACCGACCGCAGTGTTTAGAAGTTTTAAGCAGGTGGAATAACGGCAGAAATTAAAAAATCCCGTTGAAAACAGCACAGCCTGCGGAAAATGACGGAGGTAAATATAGGCGGCCGATGGCAAGGTCATTCCGCATAGCGTAACCGAAAACCGCAGGCAAAATCAGGAATGTTAGTGAAGTGGCGAGCGAAGAAGAATTAACGACAAAGGAGCCCAATTTCGATGAGTGAGTACGCGGATCATTGAGAAATAAACAATAATACTGCAAGGGAGACGCGGCAGCAAGCGGCTTACGATGTGGCGTAATAAAAAGAGGACGACGCGGCTGGTAACCTTGATGCTTCCGAAAAAAGAGTGAAACAGGGCGACCGGCATGGTTTACCAAGTTATCGGCGTATTTTCTGTCCTTTTTAAGACCGCGGACCGCAAGGAAGACGAGGAAGGCAGCTCCGTAAATCAGTCAGCCAACGAAAGTTGGCGAAATCCAGGATGTAATTCAATCACCTAAGCTTGTGCAGTATTTGCAAGCTAAGGAACTACTGGTCTCGCAAGTTATGTGTCGATGCCGCGTGCCAATACGGTTGCGAGTGCTGCGGCAACACGCATACGGTTTTGCCTACAGGTTAGCCTAACAAGTAGTAGCATGTATTCCGCAGATGTAGCAAATACCATAAGGCTAAAACCCAACGAAGCCTCATACTCAAAACCTAACTCTAAGCCTCTAAGACTAATCCAGAAAACACTAACTCTAACCTTAACCCCTTCCCTATCCCCAAAACTAAAACCTAACCCTAAAACCTAACCTTGAGCCCCAAAACCCAACCGTAACTGGCTTAGTAAAACGTAACCCAACCACTGACCCTAGCCCTAAAATTAACCCGTTAACCTAACCGTAATGCTGAACCGTAACCCTGACCATAACACTAAGGCCTAACCCTAACATTAAGCCCAACCGCAACCTTAAACACAATACGTAAGCCTAAAGCCCTAAGCATAAGCGCAAACCCTAACTGTAATGCGGACACCAAACACTAACCTTAATCCTAGAACCCAACACTAACCTTAACCATAAAATCCGACCCTGACGGTAAGCCAAAAAACTAACCATAAAATCCAAACAAGACTTCAACCCAAACCTAGCCGGAAAGTAACCGAATCCTAAAACTAAACGCCAACCCAAAGCCTAGCCATAAAGCTAAACTTAACCCTAATCTTAAACCCCACCCGAAACTTGAACTTAACCCTAAAAATAATCTTGAGCCTAACCCTTAACCTAAAATTAGGCTCAACCCTAAGCATAAAATTAAACCCAATCCTAATCCTAACACTAACCCTAACCTTTACCCTAAACCTAATCCTAAACTTCGCATTAAAGCTAAGACTAACCATAACCCTAAAATTAACCCTTACTCAAACCCGAACCCTAAACTTAACCATAACCCTAACCCTAACCTTAACCTAATTTTAGCCTTAACCCTAACACTAACCCTAACCCAAAAACTTAACACTAACCTTAGCCGTAACCCTAAAACGAACCCTAACCCTTAGCTTAACTCTAAATTTAGCTTTAAACCTAACCCCAAAATTAACGCTAAACCTAACCTCAGAATTAACCCTAGCATTAACCTAAACCCTAAACCTAACGTTAAACCAAACCATAGCCTTCAACATAACCTTAAGCGTAACCCTAACCCTAACATTAAACCTAAACTTAACACTAATCGTTTCCTTAAACCTAACACTAAATTTAACCCTAACCCTAACTCTAATCATAAACCTAACCCTAACCCTAAACTTAACCTTAACTATAAACCTAACCCTAACCTGAACCATAAACATAGCCTTAACCCTAACCCTAAACTTAATCCTAAAAATAGCCTTAGCCCAAAGACTAAACTTAAACCTAAAACTTACATTAGCGTTAACCCTCACCCTAAACTTAACGCTAACCCTAACCGCAACCCTAACTGTAGCCTTAACCCAAACCTGAATCCTAAACCTAAACTTAACCCTAAAGCTGAACTTAGGCTTAACCCTAGCCATAAACTTGACATTAACCCTGACCTTAACCACAAACACAGCCTTAACCGTTATACTAAACTTAAATCTAAACGTGACATTAGCGTTAACCCTAACCCTAGCCCTAACACAAAACTTAGTCATAAACATAACCCTAAACTTAACCCAAATCATAGCTCTAGCACTAACCCTAACCTTAACTCTAACCTAACCTTAACCCTAAAGCTAACCGTATCCGTAACCCTAACCCTAAACTTAGACTTAACCCTGACCATAAGATTAACCCTAACCCTAACCCTAAACTTAGGCTTAACCCTAACCATAACCTTAACCCTAACCCTAACCTTAACCATAAACATAGTCTTAACATTAAAACTAAACTTAAACCTTAATCTAACATTAGCGTTAACCCTAAACCTAACCTTAACCCTAACCCTAACCTTAACACCAACCTTTGCCTTAACTCTAGACTTAGTCTTAACCCTAACTTTGGCCTTAACCCTACCCCTAACCTTAGCCTTAACCATAACCCTAACCTCGACCTTGACCGTTAACCTTAGCGGCAACCTTAACCCTAATTATAACCCTAACCTTAACCTTAACGGTTACCCCAACGGCAACCTTAACTCTAACCGAAAGCCTAAACCTAACCGTAGCCATTAGACATAGCCCTAACTCCAAAATCTAACCGTAATACTGAAACCTAATCGTTAAACTCAAACTAACTGTAACCCGGAAGCCTAACCCTTAAGTTCTAACCCTAACCCGAGAATCGGGAACCATTAACCGGAACCCTAATCCTAACCCCAAACCTAAAACGGAAGCCAAATTTTCTAACCCTAAACCAGAAAACCATAACCCTAACCCTAAATCCTAACCACAACCCTAAAGTCAAAACATAATCGCAGACCTAAACCCTAACCCTAACACTGAAACCGAACCCTAAAACGCAAATCCTATTCCTAAAGCTTAAGCTGCGCCTAACCCTAACCCTCACTAAACCGAACAGCTCCACCGAAACGGGCGACCTACTTAATGCAGTAGAAGTACACCTACTGATAACCAGTTCCCTAGACAAGGTAAGCACACCTACGGATAACAAGTAAGTACGTCGACAGTATCAACGTATAATGTCTGGATACCAACTGCGATCTTACCAGCACCACTTTTATCAAATGCAAAGTTCTTAGTAACATCAGTATTTGCAGCATGATCCATAGGTAAATATGTAATAATAATCACGCTACGTGCCACACTCGAAAACGTGAACCGTGGTGATGCAGGTACAAAATGCTCAATCGCTGAACGCAGTAGAACTGTCTACCTATGCGGCCTCCTGGGATAGTTTGAAAAAAGATGGAATGAGCAACAACATGGAATTTCCCGAGGTTATAAAACCTTGCTTGTAGTCGAAGATTTGAATAAACTGCGCAATCCGCCTTCGAAATCAAATAAACGGAAAATCGCAAATGGGCCTTGTCCGATATCTGATGGAAGAGGGATGTCTACTTCAAGATTCCATGTTTCCTTACCTACAAAGTCTGCTTACCCGTCAAATGTAAGTTCGCCAGGCGGATAGGTACATATTTTAGGTCTTTCTAAAATGAACATAATGACTTATTTAATCTGGCTATGCTTTTTTTCAGACAGACCCCTAAGACCAAATCAAATGGCACCACAGGACATAGAACTCGTCGTAAGTCAACAGTTATCCCTAAATCTCGTTGTCCCAACGATCAAACAGTTTCTAAAATTGACCCCGTCCGCCATAACAAACCTTATTCTTAAACTCCAACATAAACCTGTTGGTTAAATCCAACCACTGGATGGGATTGCTGTAATAAGGCCTCTTTGCTTCACTCTCTTTACTTCCTCAAATTGCTCGTTCTGAAGTTAAGCACCGCCATTCTATGGCTGATTTTCCCGCCGAAGATTTGTTTCAAAGTCCCCGCTTCGGGCGCTGCTCATGAGTTTTGTGTCTGACATCTAAAGTTGGCTAAGAGCGTTACAGAGTTCAACTAGTGTCCCGGGTAAACTTGGTGTGACTTGAAGCCCACAAGGGTAGAAAGAACATCGTCGAAGGATACGAAGGATGCTTTGAAGTCACTGAATAAGAATGTCAACGGTTAGCATCGAGAAGTAACGATTCGGTCGGCCACCTGAATGATGTTCCAGATGAAAACAGGGACGACGGCATCAAGCGGAGAGCATTATGCTTGAGGCTGCCATCTGTCACTTAGATCCCGTTAAGTAAAATGTCAGAAGACACAACACAGTACTTACTTCAGAGGCAAGTTAATAAATCTATGGGATTTTCGCAAGCGTTCAGTTAGCAAGACTGCAGCTGACGAGGCAAAACCTTGGGGATGCGAAAACCGTCAGAGCCCTACCTGACTATCTCTGTGACGTCAGTTTCAGATACCTGAAAATACTCAATAGTGATCCTGAAGCCACCGCAAATAAAATTAGACGAATCGAGTAAGAATGGGCCGTAAGCTTCAGTGAGAAGGAAAAGGAAATCATAATTAGACGTTTTGATTAATGCTTGTGTATTTAGCAGTCAGTGGTAAGGATTTTACTAACGCTAGCTGTAGTCTATCCGTTAGTTTACGATGTGTTAAGCCATGAGAGAGTAATCTAAAATTTAGCCCGAAGGTTTAGACCAAGACACCTTTTTAACGATTGGCCCTCCCAAGGGATAATATACAAATAAGCAAATGAATTACTGAAAGCAAGAAATGAATGCATCCTTTATGACCCAGAAAAAGACTTGGATCGCACTCAGTCTCACCTTCTTAAGGTTTTCATTTTCCAATTTGACAGCCTCTAGACCGTTGGTAAGGTATTCTTGAGAGTACTAAAACATATTAAAGAAAATGTTTATTTAAATGGTCATTTGGGCTCAAAATAGGGGGAAAACGAGAACTGTCAGTTTACTATGCTGCACAACAGCTACTAAAAACCGAGTAGTATCTCATTTGACTCTTTAGAGGGTAAACGAGAGGTGTTTAAAATTTATTTGACTTCACCTCGAGTTTGGACTTAAATTACAATAATCGCGATGCCTAGTAAATTGCAATCCCTTCAGTAAATTCTCGCAGTCTGGTCAACTTACACGAATGGAAGTGGAAAATCAAAAAAGTGTGGCGATAAGTTGCATAAAAAACTCACGAGAAGGTATTCTATTAGTAGCTGGGCCAGCTGAAACAGCTTTATGAAATTTGTATCCACGTATCGTGTATCCTGTTGTAAGAGAGTTTTAGTTCGTCAGAAATCCATAGCCAGGCAAAAAACTCACCAACTCCGAAGTGATGTCACAAAAAGCTACGCTGACAAGATTATCCTGCAAAGCATCAATGTCCATTTGACTAGCGACCTGACAGACATCAACAGAGGCTTGTATTATAAGTCAGTATGTAGGGAAGTGCAAAATTACCCAAGCGTCTCCAATCAATTCTTTCGACACGTTTTCGGAAGTAGAAACCAGGCAGCTTGTTAGATGACATGGGCTGTTGTTGACTAGTTACAGCACGAGCCTGGTCTTGAGCAAACATGCCTGCACACTGCTTCCACTAGAACTGTCTCTGGAAACAATAAAAGAATGCTGTTGTAAAAAATAACTTTATAGTTTACTGTAAGTGGTTGGTGTGGTTAGCGACTTTGGTTCATTCCAACAAAAAGAAAATCATTTATTTACGCATTGGAGAATAAAGACGACTAGTCTTTAAAATTTTTCTAATTAGCTTGTTTAGGGATCACACATTTTAGTGGATACTAAGTAAGTTCTTCCAGGAGTTAATTAGATTCACTAGGTCCTTGTGGTTGATGTGGAAGTTGATAACAAAGTAGACTGTTTGGAAGGCATATGTATACATATGCCTTCCAAACAGTCTACTTTGTAGCACTGTTGGTGGAAGACAGCCAGATATTGAATAGACGGCTGGGATTCTTAGATGCCACAAATTGCTTTCATTAACAAATAGAGCAAAAAAGTTGCCCTTGTGGTTGGAAAATCAAGCCCCCTGAGGAATTTCGGACATCACATTCAACAACTGAAGGCTTAACTCTTGTCTGGATTTTGTACTTGTTCTTTTCAAATGTTAAGGGTTTTGATACCTTTTGGTGGAACCCAACTAAGATAATATTGTCGTTTTTAGTTTTTATTATTTTGTCTAACAAGGCGGACAAGATATTCACTAACGACAAGTAAAGAAGAGTTGTCAACAGTAGAAGAGTAAATCCGCATGTCACTCGAAAACCATTAATAGGTTAGGCAAAATGTAATTCAGACGATCCCAGGAAGTCCTTAAGACCGTTTATGGAAGTATTGCGTGCTTAGTAAATACATCTAAAGGATGATGCAGCCTTCAGTATACGAATTTAGAATTCTTAAATGCAGCCAGCTTTGACATGAAAATTGTTCGTTGTATTTGATTCTCCCAATTTTTACCTATGTTTTGGCAAAAAATCGTACAATGTGAGAGGACACGTTCAAGGTCTAAGGCAATTAATGCATAACCTATATGTTCGGTTCCGAATGCATAACTCTACTATTTAATTTCGCATTTTTATTACCGACAGGTCTGACGACTTTTTATCAATAGACCTCAGAGTTTGCAAACTATAAGTTCGCAAACGAAAAACGTTGTTTTTGCATGTCTCAATATCCCTAGGGTATTAGTGCAATTTTGTATGGCTTGTCTTTCGAATTAATTTTTAGTTACTGGTTTGCAGGTTTACTTAAATATCAATGAACTTGCAGCTGTCGGTAAATTTATAGGATAATAAATTATACAATTATGTATCCAGATAGAGTATTGCAAATTCCGCTATTAATAGGCCTGATAATTCGAAAACGGAAGAAATAACCCACTTTGTTTTATGAAAAGCGACATAAGTCACTATTCAAAAGTAACGTTTTAAAATTGCCTCGCTTCATTTGAGCCAAAAAACTGACTAGATTGGGCACTGACAATAGTAAAATTTAAAAGTTGTATGTATTCTCTTTCGATCACGGCAAGCAAACGTAAGTTTTAAAATAAAAGGGTTAATGCACACTTTCCTTAAAACACCTGGATGCGAAAATACGAACATAAGTAGAATCAAAGAGATGTAACTATCCATTTCTGTTTTCTAACAAATTAGACGCAAGACAAGCATGATCGACTATGTCCGATATCCTATGACGTTGTGTTATGTATATTTCACGAGGAAACGAAAACGACGTCTGTAAGTGATCGACTTATTTACCAAAGGGTTCTAGACGAATTCAAAGCAAGAAATTGACCGGAGTGAAAACTTTTAAGGCTGTGATTTTAGGCTCAAGAAATTCCCTGTTATAGCTTACCACTGATTATTTGTTTAGAAGGTCTTGGGTGATGTGTATTCAAAACTTTGACGAACCGTCAAAGAAATTTAAGACCTTAAGGTCTCCCATGTACGCATCCAAAAATTCTGTAACATGAGCTGCCGGTATTTTTTGTGCAGGATTGCCGAAAAAGAGTGGTCATTGCTTTAAACTTATATTAATGGTTCCTCAGGGGGAATTCAATAATTCTGCCAAGTGTTTGTGGACGGCGTCAAATTCATCGGTGAGAGAGAGCACTACGAGGGTCTGTGTAGATCGGCCGGTGGGAACTTTGATTAACCGCACGATTACTTTCACATTTTATATGCAATCCAGGGTTTTGAGCAACGATAGATGCTCTTACTGTCCTCAAACGGTGAGCGACCCTTTACCATTATAACGCATATGAATACACCCTGCCAACACATGTGTTGGCAGGGTATATATTTCTGGGACGTATGTCCCCGAAATATATTTCGATTTTGGTCAGAGATAAGAGCTCTTATCTCTGACTTAAGCTGTGAGATACCATACGAAGGTCCACTAGCAGAAATTTATTTTATAGACAAATTGATGATTTATATTCCTCTTCCAATATCATGCAAGTGCGTGTTTGAATTCAAAAAGCATTAATGCTGTTCGAACCCTGCCAGCACATTGCCCCTTCATAGGCGGGGCTGGAAGGGGCTGGGTGGGGCCAGAGCCCCGCCTGCCAGCACATGGCTCCTTCATAGGCGGGGCTGGAGGGGGCTGGGCGGGGCCAGAACCCCCTCTGGATTGAAGCCTTTTGAAGCGTATTTGCATCGAAAGATATGTTCCAAAAGCACCACTTATTGTACCTTCTTTGGAATTTATAGGAGCTAATTTATCAAAATTGGCTTATAAACCATGGAGAAAGCATCCGTTTACGCCCACTGAATGTAGCTGCGGATGAGCACAATATATTGAGGTTTTGTTTAAGTCCCTCATTGCTTAAACTCTTATTTGTCCACCGGTTTACAATCTGTGTGTGTTATTAATTCGTATATTTGACAATTGGGACGATATTTTAAAGTGGTGCCAAAAGTGGGCTCGGATGTGGCGTCCCCTACGCATTTTTTTTCGCTGGCGGGGCTAGGCGGGGCTATCGCGTTGCATGCCCCGCCACAGCCCCCTCCACAGCCCCGCCTAGCCCCCTCATAGCCCCCTCTAGCCCCGCCATTATTGAGGGGGCCAGGCGGGGCTAGGCGGGGCTGGTGCTGGCAGGGAAAGCATATTAATTTCAACTCATAAAGTCACCGTTTTCATGGCCTTTATTTCCAAATTTACATGTTGTTTAACGATTCTCATAGTTATATAATAGCAGTGGAAACCCTACTTTGCTCTATCAAGCCTGGAAGGCCTAATTACACCGAATATTTAATTCACTGTCAGTTCAGAATAACCCCCCAACGGACTACGTGACTTCAAGGAAGAAAGACATGAAAAGCAGAAGGGGAATTTAGAGGACAGTGAAGTTCAAATGTTCTCGAAGAAGTATGCCTTGTGTTTAATTTACCAAAAAACAAAAATTGGTCGTAGGTACATGTTTATTTATTAGGTACATTTACTATTACATCAAGAAACAATTTGGACAAAAGGTCAGTATCAGCCTTACGGAACCAAGTACAGGACATTTAGAAGGAGGATATTAAGAAGACGGAGATAAATGAGAGAGACCGCCTCGGTATGAAAGTGAGTTTTCGGAGTGCAGAACAGGTCTCTTAGCGTCCCATTTGTTTACATTGATGTAAAATGACTAGTTTAAACAATCTAGAAACTGAACTGTCAAACGTTTACCTTTCTGAAGAAAGCAAGATATAAACGAACAATTTTCGTTTACTTGCTGCATGTTCATATGTCGGGACGCCAAATTCGCCTGTGTGACTGTTCACTATATAAGCAGTTATCTACCTTAGACTGAGTATGAAACTGGCCATTGAGAAGTCAAAACGGCTGGAAGATGTACTGCACAAGAGGATTCCAGAGAAGCCGGTTATAAGCGAAAACCCCTTTGACGCCAGAGACTGTGCTAAATACAGTGGCATATTATAACCTTGTTCTCTCCGGCAATATCCAACTGGCTGATTCCCGCTTGGAGGGAATGGCTTACGGCATATGAATCACAACGACCTCGTCCCTGGCATTATGACCCGTTTAGCAATGGCTTTCTTGTCTTGCTTTCGCATTGCATCTGTGATGACAGCATTCGGCTGATTTATAAAGGGAATTGAGATACGTCAGTTTATTGGTATTAACAATGGTATCGAAAGGAATGCGGGTGAAGAAAACGGAATCATTGTGCGGATGTCGAGATAAAGAGAACCTCTGATCGGTAGACGGATCCGCCGGTTGACTTAGGCCGCTGGTGGACCATACGTCGACTGCAGACACTGTCGCTAGGTGGGGTAGGACAAATGACCCGATAATGATAGTACATTAAATTTTCCGCCCAATTTTCTCCCTCACGAATGTTTTAGTACTTAAATAAGGACAAAATTAGGCCAATTCACACTCTATTATCACAAGACGGTTAGGCATGGCTAACGTGGGTGATAAGTCATTCGCACACAAAAGGGATTTCCTCTAATTGCTGATTAAGGCGGATTTTTAACAATTCAAGCGGGAACCCGTCCACACGACCTCATGCAGCCAGCATTGACCATCCAAGCGATCCAAACGGAGCGTCCTTCAGCCGATGTTTCAGCTTTGGACAGAAACGGCTGCGAGAAGTACAGGACGCATGGATAGCTCGCAGTGCCGAGGAGGGCCGAGAATATGCGTAAAGCAATGTATGAAAGAGCTTCTTCGCAGCGATCCAGTCAGTCTACAGTTCCATTGCCGAATGAAATACCGTGCTTCACAGTACCAGCGGAATAACCCTTTTAACCGAGAATTCGCAGAGGCTGAAGCACTGGGCAGAACACTTGCGAAATGCACTTAACTGCCGACATTCCAGACGCCGCCATCGAGTGGCTCTTCCGATTGGAATTTAACATCGGATAGGATCTCCCGCCTTCCCTTCCAAAAACCACCATAAACCAGATCCTTTATCATTTCAAGCACATTTATGTCGTGATCGTCAATACTTATTTGAGGCTGGTGGTCGTCACCAATCACCACGAACAAGCATTTGTGCTAAAAAAGAAAGGCGCCGTGTGCAGCACCAATGGGCAAAGGTCAGTATGTCATTATTAGGGAGTTCGGGCATGCTGTCACGATCTGCTGGCTTATATCGATATGCAACTTTGAGCTCACCAGCATACATGAAGAGACTGCCATCCTGAAATCAACCTGATACCTCGTTGACAAAAGGTTAAAACCAAAGCGGGCCAAGTATAATACCCTGAATCATTCCACTCCTCACAGATGTGGGTTGGAGATAGCATTTGAAATCTTAACCCGTTCTGTGTTAATGCCCAGGAAAGAGGATATCAAATTCAGAAGTTTGTCACCTATTCCGAAAGAGAGCATTTTCAGGAGAAGAGTATGCTCAACACGACTAAAAGCCTTAGTTAAATCGAAAAAGACTGTGTAAATTGCGAAACCCTTGTCCCTCGACTGGAGAACATGATAGAAAACAAAGCGCTGACAGGCGTCGCAAGACCGAGCTTGGAGGAATCCATGCCTAGTAGCATTCAGTTGGTTATACTCTGCTAAGTGAAAAATCATATTATCTTAGATCAATGTCTTTAAGATGTTAGAAACTTCCGGGAGTGTGTTTCTTGGCAGAAAGTCATCAAATGACATAGAGTGACGATGTTTAAGAATTTCTTCCTCAAAGTAGGATAGGTTTCACTTTCTAGGGCGTGATTAAATATCTTGCACACGAGGGATGGGAAATTTACATTTGCTTCCGCCTTTATAATGCTAAGTGTGACAGCGTCAGGTCCTAAACTATGAGATTGACGATGAGGGCAAATCGCCACAGTCACGTCCTTCAGGTTTTTTTCCTGAGTTAAAAGGGGACTGACAGTGCCCAAGGGGCGCTACAATAAACCTATTCTATTCTATTCGAAGTTAGGGTCCAGATTCGTACCTGGATGTTGGAAAGCGCAACGGTTGCGATTTAGTAAAGTTTTTGGACAAGAAGTCATTAAAACTATCGGCGGCGAACTGGGTGTCCGCTATAGGACTTCCAAGAGCGTCTAAAGGACGTTCATCAAGCGGTTTTTGTAGAAGTGCGTCTCTTCGGCTAGCCGTTTTTCTTCGGAAAAACTATTTGCCGTCCAATAATTTCACAAATCGAGGACAGAACGGAAACGTCGTTCTGAAGATGGAATCAATGAGAAAGTATGCGCTACCTACGGCAAAAGAGTAAGGGGAGGAAAACCTCATCCCGTACCTTAATTATTTTCTAACGGGAACAAGGCGAGAAGCAAGCGAATTTAAAATTTTGCACAGTTAAGCAGTGGAAACATTTACATCCGAAATTAGGAAGATGTCAGTCCAGTCGTGGGAATTAAGCTGCGTTAATAACTCGAACGCGCGACCTGATCGGAAATCGACGAAGAAGCTATACTTTGGTTCTTTCGTATAAACGGCCTAGTGATGACACTGCAAAAGGCATGAGACCTATATAGAAAATTACAACAAGTATGCTTGATCCTTGAGCGGGAAAATCGACAACCTGACTCCATATGCCAACACCCACAGTCTCAAGTAAATCTTCGAAAATGTTGGGGTCGGAAGGCTGTGACCAGCGGATTTCGGGAAGGTTTAATTCACCCACATTCACTTGATACTCAAAGGTCAAGTCAGCCGCGGCATGGAATGTCTTTGAGAGATCGAGATTCTCACAGGCGTTGGATGGGCAGTAGACACAGCCGATGAGAAATGAGTACTAATTTTAAAGCATCCTAGAGCCATAGCGGCCTTCTACATCAGAAATATGTGGGAGGTCTAGTGGCGGAAAAGCAAGTGATTGCTTAACGTGAATGCAGCTCCCTCACACCACGGCTGTATTGACGACCAATCAAATGCAAGTGTAGTCTCGAAGAGAGACTATACCGGCGGCCCCTGGAAAACCACAGCAAGTGTCTCACTCAAGGACGAGTCCGAGTTCAATCTCCGCCACTCGTACCCTGAGTAAATCCCGTTTCTCTAAGAAGTCTCTTCCTTCAAAATCACCAGCCACTTTCTCAAACTGCACAGCCCAAATACAGCGTGTTTCTAACTAGGTTAGCATAGGTCAGTATATTTTAAGGGTAATAGGCAACGTCTTTGGACATCGCATTGTAAAGTGTGCATTCAATATATAACTTTACATAAACATGGTACTGAGATGTTGTCAGTAGTACATACATACAACAGAATACTTTCCAGTGAAAATGCAGGACCAAAACTCAAGAACATTCAGTTGTAGTGGATATCGGTAAAATGAAATGGCAGTCATCCGCATAAGCGGTAAATGTATGTAAGGCGTTGGTTTGGCACCACAGACTTGTTCTGTACGGAACAGCGGTATTGTCCAAGCAAATATACATCTAGTCTTTGCTTGAACGTCTGCGTGGTATCCGCCATTATTACGTCCTCGGGAAGCCCGTTCCAGGCACCGACGACTCGCTGTGAAAAACAGTACTTGCGAATGTCCAGGCGGCATCGGGATCCCCGAAGCTTTAAAGAGTTCCCACGGAGGTTAGTTGTTGGGTCCAGGGTGAAGGAATCATCGAGGTTTAGGGCACAGTCCCGGTTCCTCAATATCCGATATGCCTGTATGAGATCTCCTCGAATCTGCCTGTACCGTTTGGCCTCATATCAAAGAGATTAGGCTGGATAAACCGACATTGCCGTGTATTAATAGAATTTCCGCCCATATATATGCAGAATGACATTACCGACAAAGACAAGGGAGACTTGAATGGCCATTTCTGGCTTATTAGCCGTCGTCAGCCAGACATACAGAACTCCTCCCTCCCACGAGGTGTGGAACACCCGAGGCTCGAACTCGCGACCTGTTAGTTAGAAGTTATACATTTGAATTCGATTTCTTAATCTCTTGCACAATTTTCCAGTGCAGATCCGACAAACTTTCCTATTTTTTTGTCATAAGTCATCTTTGCTTCCCGCCGTGTTTTGTCGATTTAACATAAAGCGAAAATATATTCATAGTTTTTTGCCCAAAACGTCCTCAATCCTATTAAGGTTTACCCGCTTATATAAAGGGTTTTCTTCGTAAAATTTTGAATAGCATTATATTTTAAAGGATAAACCGTCTCCAATGGCCGCTTTTATCGTCGGCTTACTGTCTAGTAGGTGAACTATATTGTTCTCTATTTTATCCTACATAGCCTCATTAACCAATTCAAATTTACTCACGATTTTGTTTTGCCACCTACTTTATTGTCATTTATCCGTTGGTTTTTCAAGTTTACATTGCATTATTGCGTTAAAATTGCTTAGTATCAATTGTGCTGTCTAGCCCACCAATACTAATAGGTTTCAGAAACTGTTTCATCACACATAGCCTCATTCATATCTCATTGAAGTTTCTACAGCTATCATCACTATAAACTTTTGGACTGAAGTCTTGCTTTGCTTTTTGGCATGAAACTCCAGGCAACCCTTCGTCGAAATCTGAAATATACTAAACCCCAATTAAAACCAATTGAACATTAGAAGAAAATAGTCCTTAGGCACTTGATAATTTTAACTATTTTATGTCTCGTTACGGATAAATTTTTTCTGTTCCTGGTGCCGTTCTTGAAGGAAAGTTGTCAACACTTACGTCTCAGCAGTGTGAGAAGCTCAGGCCTCTCATTGACCTGGTTGCTAGTGAGACCGAAGACAAACACAAACGAAGATTAAACTTCATTTTAAAATAGGTTCCTAAGAGTAGACAGTCAATTGATGTCGCTTTCCACCTTCTTTACTCATGCGGCTTCAACTTTAGGGTCGCTAAAGATAAAAGACTTTCATCCAGGAGCAAAAATCCACTAATTCTTGTCAAACTCTTTTTTCGATAGAAGTGGACTTTATTTTCTCCCATTTGGAGCGCTCGGCTCGATATCTCAGGGGAAATAAACCTTTTATTGGTCGAGATAAAACTCCACTGCAACGAAGTGTTCCTCTCCCATTAACAAAGGTTAAGCCACCCCGTAATTCTACTCATCTGCCGTTTGCCCCTAAAACAGATTCTCCATCGAGCGTCAACCAAACCTCCCTCTTATCTGCAGTGGCCCCAGTCCCATCTAGCACCTCAACTGAGCACATAATCACTGAGTCAGTTGAAACCAACCTCATTAAAACACCCCCGAGAATCAAGGATTGCTCAAATGCGGCTCCCAAATTTACGAGGGAGCTTGATCTTAACAGTAAAGCTGAGCCAATCCTAGAACCACAAACGACCCATAGCACTCAGAATAATAAACCAGTTACTCAACCTACATCGAATCCATCCCGTTACCGCCCCTGGCCACTCAGGTCTGACCCTGCGGTTACGTCAAATAAGCCAGATGATAGTTCAGGGAGACCTTTGCTTAATCCTATCCTGAATTCTCAACTAAATGTAAACACCTCTGTTGTGAAGCCTGCTTGCACACCAGCCTGCAAAATGCAAGTAAACTGTTTCTCAGAATCTTTACTTCCGTTACGTAACATAAACTACGTCTCATATTATGCTAACAATTCACAAAATCCTATTTTCATGCCTCCTATTTTTCCAACCCAACAAAATAGCTTTCGTCTTCCTGGTCCTCCTCAAAGATTTTTCAATACAATGCTGCCTGCTAGTGGTAATTACACCACAAATTTTAGACTACAACAACTTTGTCTTCCACCGATTGCTTCGTCCCAACAGCTAACGTTTTCACAACCAGCTCTCGCTTTTTCATAAGAAGCAATGAGCGGAACCTACATATTAAGAATACGGTCAGTATTACCTCTGTCAACGCAATATTAGTCGTGCAAAGGATTGCATAACTAAGAAGTATGGCTGTTGATTTTGACCCAGACGTATTGTGCATCACTGAATCATGGGGTCACTCTCTAATTTCATACTCGGCAATCAATATAGATAGCCTCGGTTTATACCGCCAGGATCGTGTCGAAAGACGCGGCGGTGGTTGCCTTCCTTACATAAGAGCCTCACTTACACAGTCGCCTTATGACCTGAACATTTCCTCCTTCTCTGGAAATTTATGTTTCGCATCGATAATACTTCCGCAAAATAGGAAAGCCTTAGTCGGATGTGTATATAATCCTCCTTGTTACTCCGGAAATGAAAACCAATTCCGTGAACTCTTTGAAAAAATTGTTGAGACTCCTTTCGATGCCAAGAGTATCGTAGGTGATTTTAACTTGCCAGAAATTGACTGGCACACACACATACTTCCTCTCCTAGGTTCCAGAAGCTACTTGACACCATTTATTTTTCAAATCTGTCTAAATTAGTCTACCCTTCGACCATAAATGATACTGTATTAGACTTAATTTTCACCAATGGCACCTTCCCCTATCTATGGATTTCTATCATGACCTTTTCGCAAATGATCATGCATTAATTAATTGTCCTTTTCCAGTTGCCATGTCCGCAAAGCCAACAGTACAACGTAGTTTTTTTGAATTTGGTAATATTAACGAGGAATTAGTAAATAAGTTTAAAAACACTCTTGATTGGCACAATAGTTTTTCAAATAATGATCTTAGTGTTTTCAACAATTTATTAGAATGCGTAACAGAAGGTCTTCTCGAACTAATTCCACGGAAGACGTTCAAATCGAGTTCCACTTCCACTGCTGTCCAACACTTTCTTAAAAGCAAACTTAAAAAGCTACGGAAGCAGCTTAAAGCCCCTTCTGTTAGCTTAGTATCAGTTCATCTTAGAATCGTCGAAACTTTTGAATAAGCTTCGTAAATGAGGCTCTCGCGAGATAGGCGTAGAGAATCTTTAGCTATTAATGACGTGAATGCTTCTAAATCAGTTGCTCAAATCTTCCATTAAAAATCATCTGCTAAATCCCACCAAGTCATTCCGCCTTTGCTTAGTACCAACGATACCTTCATAACAGAGGAGTCAGGCAAAGCAGACATGTGAAATTCTTTCTCTGCCAAACATTTTACCATCGAAACTGACCCGATCCCTTTGGTTCCTCCGTTGTCTGATGCCTCTCTCAGCATCATTAATTTTCTCCTGAAACTATTCAAAAACTGATAAAATATCCTCCTAACTCTCACTCAGTAGCTACGGACAATATCCCAAACTCTCTTATAAAACAGCTAAGAGATTTTCCTCATCTGCTTAACAAACTCTTTACGGAATTCCTCGTAAATGGGGAAAGCTTCTATTATTATTCCAGTATTTAAGTCTGACTGTCGTTTTGACTTACAGAACTATCGAGGTGTCCATAAAACGCCTTCTCTCTCTCTTACACCTTTGAAAAAATTATCGCCGTAAAAATTACTGACTTTTGCATAGCCAATCAAGTTATAAGACCTTCCCAGAATGTTTTTTTACCAGATCGCTCTTGTGAAACATGTCATTTGTCGTTTCTCAATCTAGTTACCTCTCTTCTTAATGACCATCTATCTGTTTTCGTTATATACTTTGATCTTAGTAAAGCCTTTGATAAAGCGCCACATAAAAGACTCTTGGTTGAATTGGAAGCTATGGAATTCGCAGTCCACTAATAGACCATATTAAGTCATAGCTGTCTAATCGTAAACAAAAGGTTTTAGTGGGATCTTCACTTTCCCGTGAAAGCCCTTTTATAAGTGGTGTCCTACAAGGCACCGTTTTATATCCTCTTTTGTTCCTGCATTACATAAATGATATTTCGGGAGCAGTTAAACATTCTCAATCATTTATTTATGCCGATGATCTCAAATGTGTATATTCTTTCAATAAATTTACGAGCCTTCATTGCCTGGAGAAAATCCATGCGGACTTGCTTGCTCTCTCAGCTTGGAGCTGAAAATGGCTAATTGAATTCTCTCCGCCTAGATCTCGCTAGATGTCTTTTGGATCTGAGAGGCAACCCCAACCAGCGGCCTTTCAAGGCACACATATGATTGAATGTACCACCATCAAAGATTTAGGTTTAAGCTACACTAATAATCTTGATCTCTCGCCAAACGCTGACAGAGTTACAGCCAAAGCTGCCCTGATTTGTGGCTTTATTTCTTACCATTTCTATCTTCCTGAAATTAAATTAAGGCTCTATCGTATGTTTGTACTTCCCGTTCTCGAGTATTTTTGCCCATTCTTTGGTTTGATGAATGAAGCTAGTCGTTTAAAAATTGAAAATGTCCAAAGACGTTTTTCTAAAAAAACTTTTAGATAAGGAACATCCGGCTAATTTACCTAAAATTTTATGGGTTCGAAGACTAGAAGCAGGCTTCTGTCTCCCCTTTCGCATTAATCACAGCTCAACTTTTCCTCGGATTTCAGCACTTACCCCTAGTACTCGCCCACACAATCTTCGCAACTCGTCCTTGATTATACCTCTGCCAGCTTCCTCCACCTCTACGCGTCCTCTTGTTTTCGCTTCCAGATATACTTTCCTCTGGAATAACCTTCCAATAAATATAAGATCTTCAGAAAATCTACACACATTTAAGAGAAGGTTACGCCTTTATTTAAATACTGACTCGATTAAACTTTTATTTTCCTCATCCTTCTCGGACAACTTTCTCTGTGACTCTGAGAAAGGGCCACCGGGAATTTAGTATGCCGCCATTAATTTTACGTATCTGTTCACATTTCCTACCTTTGTTAGTAGTCTCGCTTCCTAAGATCCCTCACCAGAAATGTTAACTTATCCAATTTTTCAGTTCATGCATCGTGCCCTCGCAGAATGCGCTCGATCGACGCGCTTGGCGAAGCCTTCTGTATTCGCCATATACTAGTAGTCTGGTCGCATCATCCTTGCCGCCTTCTCGAAAGGACTCAGCGGAATGTAACCGATCGCATCTGGGTTCCCATCGCCTCTAGACTGGTTTTCAATTCGCCACTTATTTGCCTTATTCAAGGCCACATACAGGCCAGTCCTGCCTGCCCCGCCTACTTAGCCCTTCATGAAATCCGTTATACAAGATATATACAGCGACGATTTTCACGGTTCTTGCAGTTCGACCTCATGCGGTCCGTCGACGCACACGGCGGAACCCCCAGTATTCGCCGTCTACTAGTAGTTCGGTCGTACCTCCCTTCTTCACTCCTCGGCTGTGCTCGAAGCGTACTGTAGCCGATCGCGTCTGGGTTCCTCTCATTCGGCGTATCAATCCTGCCCTGACGATCTCCGTTCTGAATCCCGTATACAATACCACATGCAGGCCAGTCCTGTCCGACCGGCATACGTAGCCCTCATTGCTGACATCTATTTCTGCCCTGACGATGTCCTATTATAATCCGTTATATACCGCCACATGAAGGCTAGTACTACCCCCATTTTTCTGTTATTATTATTAGCAAGGGTCTTTCCTCTTGTAAAATTAGTGCAATCATTTTTAAATTTTTAAGTGGAGTTTTTTTCAAGTCTCGCTAGTCATTTTTGTAAACGGACTACTAATTCAGAAACTATGAATTGCATTTTGTACAGATTTTGCCTATTTCGACAAAAATTTGCATGCATATTTATTTTTACTTGTTTTGATGGGACCCCGACAGATCTTTAATGAAAATTATTATTATTAAAAAGATGTCCAGGCCTCGAACCACTGGGCCACGAGCTCAGGACCCGTTGTCCTGTCGGTTTTGATCGGGAATATACAATGGTAGGGGGCGCTCACCGATCGTTCTTACGGAACTCACTCTTTCCGTTGTGCCTCAGGGGCTCCCTCTCGAAAACCGACAGGATAACGGACTCCTGGCCCAGTGGTAAGCGGCTTGGACTTCTAACAAACAGGCCGCGAGTTCGAGCCCCGGGTATTCCACACCTCGGGGTGGGGGGTTTGATATGACTGGCTGACAGAAGGCGAATGAGCCAGAAATGGCCATTCCAGGCTCCCTTGACTTTGTCGGTAATGCCATTCTGCACCAGCTCGAAAATTCACGAGTACAAC
>CACRXP010000670.1:93455-124352 GCA_902702965.1 Spirometra erinaceieuropaei
TCAGTGCCTCACCACCTGTCATTCTCTGTCGCTGTAGATCGGGTATTTATCAATCAGGAATGGGCGCACACCGATCTGCAGCGACAGAGAAGGACAGGTGGTGAGGCACTGATGAACTTCGGTTCGATGAAGTGCTTATGACCCATCTGGTAGGCCTCAGTGATGGACCGACTGCGCCAGGTGCGTCTGTGAGCATATTTGTGTTTCTGGTCTCAGCTGCTGGTGGTCAGGTTTACGATTGGCTGAATGAAGGCAGAATAAGCCCTAAACAGTGCTGTATCAATCTACCCACATTCTCTGTCGTCCCTCCTCGCTGATATTATGATATATAAATACGAACTGACAAAAATATTATCATTCTCCCTGCAGACAAAGGGGGCTTAGTCACAATTTTGATCAGAACGGACTACAATAATAAGATGATGTCATTGTTAGAAGATGGATCTTCTTATAACCCACTTTCAGCGGATCCTACCAAAGCACAACTTTCATCCATTGATAAAGTTCTGAAGCGTCTTACAGGGAAGAAACAACTGCCAGGAGATATAGCGAAATCCCTGAGACAAAATGAACCGACAATCGCGAAGATGTATGGATTGCCTAAAGTTCACAAGACGGATGTCCCACTACGACCGACAGTATCATTAATCGGGGCACCAAACTACAAAATTTCCAAGTGGTTATTCCAAAAAATTCACCCGCTTTCGAGGAATTGCGAAACTTCAATTGAGAACTCAAATGAGTTTCTAAAGAAATTGGAAGGAATCACAATCTCTTCTGATGAAATAATGGTTTCCTTCGATGTAGTGTCCCTCTTCACATCGATGCCTTTAGATGTGGCAAAACAATGCACAGAAGAACTATTGATGTCCTATGATATAGACGTTCCCGCAACTGCCGTGCTCGAACTCATAGATCTATGCTTGGAAACCAACTTCTCATTCAACCAACAGTGCTATCAGCAACTGAAAGGCGCTCCTATGGGATCCCCAATTTCTGATTTTCTCGCCGAAGTCACAATGCAGAAACTGGAGACTACGGCCCTTCCGTCAATCAAACCTAAATTGTGGCTGCGATATGTAGATGACACATTTGTAATCGTTAAAAAGGACCAATTGGAAGCTCTCCACAACAATATAAACTCGACGATTCCGGGGATTACGTTCACACTCGAAAAGGAAGTCGACAGTGAACTGACTTTCCTGGATGTTCTCGTACAAAGAAAGACTGACGGAACACTACGTACATCAGTTTACCGTAAAGACACTTACGCGGAAATCATTCTACCTACGAGAGCAACCAGCCAATTTCTCACAAACGGGGTGCTGTCAAAAGTCTGCTTAATCGAGCAAAAACACATTGCTCTGATGAAGAAGGCTATCAAGACGAACTCAAATTCTTGTGTGAATTGTTTTCGCGGAATGGGTACCCTAGAGATTTTGTGCGCCGATGCATGAGGCAGAAAGAGTCGAAGAGAAAGGAGCCAAGTAGTCCAAATCAGACGTCCGAACCAAAAACTTGGCGAACACTTCCTTACATTAAAAATGTGTCTGAACTCGTTGAAAGACACTTAAGGAAGCATCAAATTCAGGTGGCGCACCGACCGACGACTAGTTTGCGCACTCAGCTCGTGCACCCTAAAGATAGGGTTAACTATCTGGACAAAAAAGAAGTCGTTTACAAGATCCCTTGTGATGCGTGTGATGCCGTCCATTGTGACCAGACTGGAAAATGCGCCTCTACACGCATTCACGAACACCAGTTGGCAGTGAAGAGGCGAGACCATCTGTCTCAGGTGGCCATGCACACCCTGGACATCGGGCACACTTTCGCTTGGGAGAAAACTCGCATTGTCGCTGTGTGCCCCTCAAAGAAAGGCCGAGAGTTCCTTGAAACCATGCACTCAGACGAATCATGCATCAACCGGCATATCGAGTTGAATGCCGCGTACAGAAATCTCAAGGAGAGATGGAAGAGGCGAGGACCAGTCAGAACGGACTGACACACAGGATGGCCGCTTACTGGCGTGAACGTAAAGCGATTATCGATTTTTTAAGTGCACTTTGCATGTTAGCTGTGTTGGCGGATTTGCTCCCCATCTGTGCCTGACGACGACTCGGGGAACCGGCGTCGAAAATTTGCACAATAAACTTCCTTTCCCAAAGCACACATTCGACTTCGAATTATATTTTTCGGGATGCCTACCTTCCAACATATATATATATGAGAAGGTGATACCGACAAAGACAAGGGAGACCGGAATGGCCATTTCTGGCTTATTAGCCGTCATCAGCCAGTCATACCCAACCCCAAGTGTGGATCACCTGAGATTCGAACCCGGGATCTTTGGTCATGGAGTTGAACGCTCTACCATTGAGACACGGGCCCGTTGTCCTGTCGGTTGTGATCGGGAATATTAATTATGATAGTGGGCGCTCACCGATCAGGTTACGGAACATGCTCGTTCCGTTGTGCCTTGGGGCTCATACTTAAACCCTCGCAGGCAGTCGCACAGCGACTAGTGATATATGTTGAGAAGGTGATACCGACAAAGACAAGGGAGACCGGAATGGCCATTTCTGGCTTATTAGCCGTCATCAGCCAGTCATACCCAACCCCAAGTGTGGATCACTTGAGATTCGAACCCGGCCATTCCGGTCTCCCTTGTCTTTGTCGGTATCACCTTCTCAACATATATCACTAGTCGCTGTGCGACTGCCTGCGAGGGTTTAAGTATGAGCCCCAAGGCACAACGGAACGAGCATGTTCCGTAACCTGATCGGTGAGCGCCCACTATCATAATATATATATATATATATATATATATATATATAAATTTGAAATCCAGTACGTTCTTTGGGGAAGAGAGAAAACTTTATTGAGTAAATTTTCGACGTCGGTTCCCCGTGTCGTCGTCAGTCTAGAGAAAATGTGCAGAAAACAATTAAAATTTCAAACGTTCTACAAAATCAATACTCATTTGGTGCCTCAGCTAGTAAGCTGCCGTCGTATGTGTCAGTCCGTATTGATCAATAAAGTTTTCTCTCTTTCCCAAAGAACGTACTTGATTTCAAATTATATTTCTTGGGATGACTGCGTTCCGATATATATAAATTAGATATAGGGGAGAGGCAAAATAACACTGCCAGCAGAGACAGTGGATCCTAGAATGGTTGTTTCTGGCTTATTAACCGCCGGCAGCCAGTCCCACCTAATCCCGACGTGTTAAAAATTTGGGGCTCGATCCGCGACCTCTTGGTTAGATGTCCACTGCCCCTAAGCACTGAGTCACGGACACCTTGACATGCCGGTTACGTAGGAAAATGACACTTTCTTCGACCTTATTTAATTCCCCAGTGGTCTTTATCTTTGCGAAGGAGATGGTTCGACGTGGTTTATGGGTATCATGAAGGACGTGACTCATTGGCTAATCGAGTTCTTGGAGCATTCTGGGATATCCTTCTTTGGGAGTGTTGCTTCTATCTGCCAGTACTGCTAAAACTGCAGATCATTCGTTTATCGGTAATGTTTTCGAAAATTATTTTTTACTCTTCCGATGATTCCTCATTTGCTTTTTGGCATATTCTAATTTATTGTAACACTTAAGGAGTTCTAGTATACGAATCTAAGTTTGATGCGCACATATTCGCCTATTGTCTTACTATTTCACTATTGAACTTGTCCTCCCAGATTGTTTTTAAGATCTGAAGTGTTTATGCTTTGTTTTAAAATCACTGACGTCTCTGAAAATAGTTGATAATGCAGGCTTGGGCTACTCTGCGGTTTGAAATCTGATACATATTAAGACCAGGAAAAATTGAATACTTGACCACGCTTCGAGCCGTAAAAACCTTTGTCAAGCAGACGTGCTAAGTTTTGCGCCTGCCATGTTTCTTGTTCACAGTCATTCTTATCTCTTGAACACTACGCAAAAATAGACTTATAAATTGAGCTTTTCGAGTTCTAAATGTTCGAGTTATAATGAGCTGTTGCTCAACGCGCTCCAGTCGGACAGGTGGCCGACGCACATTTGACACTGGTTTCTCGATGTTGCGCGGAGTCTCTCGACATCTTGCCCGCTTCCCCCGTCGCGAGTGCCTACGGTCAATATTTTCATCAGACGCATTTACCGAATCACGTGGACAGTTTTATTATGTCATCCCGGAGATTCCGAGTGATGACACTTCAAGAAATCCCATTTTGAATCATGCACACCTACCAAGGTACTGCGACTGTGACAGTTAGATACTTTTAGTTTTCGAACGGTAAAGCCCGAAGATGTGTTCACGGGGGTTTCAAAACTTATAATTGAATACCAAGTTTCTCTCACGCAACTCTCAGAGGAAGTCAAGCAAGGAAAATTTGACCTAACCTTCGATAATTTGGTTGGCAAACTGGACGAAATCATATTCCCCCTGCAATACTCCATGCAGTTACTTGGTGGCTTCGGGATTATCCAAGACAATTCCATCTGGCGGCTCATTGGCGGTCGGCTGTTATCTAAGGTTCTACAAGCCCAATGCGAGCACTTTTACTCGGATGCGGCTATATATGAGGCTCTGCACAAAATTCTTCTGAATCTGAATGATCCTGATGGATCAAGGAAAGGTTAGAATCCCTCATCTTTCAGTGTGAACATGATAGTTTTGTATTTAATTGCTAGCGCGTCCATGGTTCGAGCCTGAATCCTCGATCCATTTTATATCAGGAACCTATTTACATGTTCGGAGCTCCCCTGCACAGCCTGGAAATTAGATCACCGCGTCTCCGTCATCGACCGTCCGCCCAAGTCTTGCTTATTATAAAGTTGCATAACATCTAGGCGGCTTTTAGTTTTTGACATGGTAAACACGGACTTTAGGCTCCGTTCTGCGGTTGCGTTCGTAGCTCTCGTATGGATTCGGCCTCGGTAAATAGAAATAATGCTGTATATTATTGTATTTTACGTCTTATGGAGTATTGCCTTTGTGCTTTTTGTCTTGGCCATCATCGTTTGCCATACTTACGGCGCTCAACAAGTCATAAATCAACAGTTTTAGCCTTTATGACGAGAAAAGTGCTAAACCATTTACTAGTTTTTAACCGCTCTAAAGTCATCGAACTGCATAGTGTCGTAGGGTTCAGATGTGCCCTGTCCAAGCCGTTCTTTTTTTACTGTCTTAACACTTAAGAGCGTTTTTGAATGCTTGATTCAAATGTGGTTATGCAGACAAAACTCACTGCTAGCCACAACACCGGTGAGCTTCTCTAACTTCCTCAACCGCAAACGGTGACTTTTTGTGTTTTTATTATATTTGCTTCGAAGTTTGTTGGATAGAGGATAAACAGCCTTACTTGACATAACGCATTACGGTCTGTTTACAGACTTCTGAAAAGTCCTCTTATCAGTGTTAACCGCCTGGAATTTATGGTGGAGCATCTTCATCGCTTGCTCCGAATGAACTGCCTCCAGTACTTTGCCAGACAGTCTTTGGTCTGTTATTAAATTATAAGTTCGTAAGTCGGATTGCTCAACAATTAGCGTTGCCAGACTACCGGTGACTCGAGCTCATTTCAGGCATTCTGTTACGGAAGATACTGGACGATTCTATAGCTAGCTGCAAATCATGTTCTTTAAGCATCAAACTCACCCTGACCAGTTGGGTGCAAACAGCGGAGTCTTTAATCCAGCTAAATGTGATTAAAACCCCACATTTCGGTCAAAAATCGTGGCTCATGAAAAGGCTGACTGGCACCCTTCCAGTCTAACTCCTAACACACGCAGTTTAACACAGAAACACCTTACTTCGAGGTTGGGAGGGAATCCCGGCCCAAAGTTTGCAGAACAAATGTAGCAGTTGTTAGTGAAAATGCAGGTAAGAACCTTCTCAAGTTCCATCTAACTGTCTCATGAGCTTTCGAACTCTCTGGGCCGTCGTTAACTTCCACGGTCACTCTTGTACATAGTAATCGTACGTTACTTGTCCCCAAATCTCACACTTTACTGTGTTTATCGAGTTGCTTTACTGGTTTATAAAAATTCTTCCTCGCATAGGCATTTTGCAGCAGTTTCTGGCCGAAAGCTGGGCCTGCGGTGCCGGACTGTCTACCGTGGCGTCTGGAAAGACTGATCCACCTCCTTCGGGGCTTACAGAATGTGCCTCTTGCCCTGTGAGCCACTTTCCTCACAACCTTTCTGCGCGTCAGGCCCAGAAGCGCCTCTCCGAGCTGCAGTACCTGCGCGCTGAGCTGACTCGCATTGAACGTGAGTTCGAGCTCATGGTTGCTAGTAGTGCCTTTGTTAGTTTACCGCAAACTCAGCTCGGAGCCAGGCTCACTGGACGATACCAGAATTCCCAGAGCATCGACACCCAACTGCCCGAATACCTTGCAAATGCGCTCTCCCCCGAAGATCAAGGGCAAGTGCCAGTGGCGGAGTCCGATCTCGCGGCGTCCGCCCCGCCCTGGCTGTCCCGAGCCCTGGGCGGTCGTCTCGAGGGTGGTTACGTGACGGGAATGCGGGTCAATCTGGGCATCGATCGCACTGCACTAATTTTTCTACGACACTGCAGCAACCGTGAGGTAGGTCGGTACTTGTATTTTTTGCTTGTTTGAAGCCGCGGTTTGCTAGATTACTTCCTTTATAATTAAATCCAGTAAGTTATTTTTTGGGAAATAAATTTTATATGGCAGATTCGTCGCACGGTATGGCGGGCGCTGGTCCAAAGGGCAAGCACTCGTAACTTTGGGGGCGCCTCTGGTCAGCATGCAGCAAATGATGAGCGGATTCAAAATATACGGAAACTTCGTTCTCAGGTGGCGGAACAGTTCAACGTCCCCGATTGGCTCTCCTTGGTTTGGCATCGATCTTCTCCTGGAGGTCGTGGTCCCGAGAGTCCGGAGAAGCTCGTCAAAGAAGTGCTTGAACCGCTGCGAAAAAAACTCCTACCACTTGGGAAACTTGAGTGGGTTGTACTCAGCGAGTGGGCACCACCCTATCTGCGGATTCCGCGTAAGTTCCTGCCTCAGCGGAATTGCTTCTGCAGTGTTAGAACAATTTTTGGTGTTTGTGTAAGGTTAAACCATTCCGTCGGCAACAACTACTCTCTGTAAAAGCAGGACAAGACAGTTTTTATCAGAATAGTAGGCATTTTTACGCCTGCTAGCATTCTTCGGTTCCCACAGGTCAGAAGTCATAATTTGAGAGTGACTGCCACCTTTACCACCGCATTACAGCTAACCTTTTCCCTGTATGTCAGACGTATTATTGTCCAAGTGGTTTCTTGAGCGACTGTTTCGACAGTGCAACGGTATTTTCAAGGAGGTTTCATCTGTCTTTGGGTCTAGTTTTGGTTTTCGCAGCTCAATCGACACGTGCGTACCTGACTAGCTTTAAAACGTACTTTCTCACGTGCTGAACTTACCCCTTTTGGTAAGTCAAGCGAAGCCAATCTGTCTGGTTTTGTAAATGATAAACTGTAGAACATAGTATCTGGCTTTTTCTCCAAAGGTTCTCTGTGGTTTGGATTTACGCGTACCAAAGAAAACGTGCATCACACTTAGCGGGCGTTAAACTGTTGATTCTATTTTAAAGATTTCATACGTAGATCGTGCGACCCAGAGCTTACGTTTTGGCCAAAGCCGAATGTTCCGAATTTCATGAAATTTTCATGCGATTAAAGCCAATTTACTTATTGTCTTAAAACTTTTCTTTTTATCCTCAATTCGTCTTCATGGTCGCCAAGTAACTTCCATTCTCGTAACCTGCCTAACTAAATGTAGTGATCCTTGCAATTAATCATTCCGGTCAGTTACCTGTATTCAATCCCACTACCCAACGTTTTATAGCATGCGCACTATTTTCACTCAATTTTGTCATCTTTGTGAGGACCATTTTGAGGTAGTTCGTGGTATGCTTGAATGAAATCTCAATGCAAAGATTTTCGCAGTTTAGTACACTCGTTAGTCTACCGACTGAGTAAGGTCGATAAACAGTCGATTTATTCCTAAATTCAAGAAAGACCAAAGTGTCTTAAAGCTGCCGTTTTGACTATGAGATGTCACCCCTTTGGAATTTGCGGTTGGAACATAGAGAAATGGATTTTTCCAAATACCTTTTGGCGAATGTGCATCCATGCTGCACGCAGGGTTTTCGCAATCCTTAGAAAGTGTCTAAACTCGATGCGCTGTCCTCATCACCACAAAGATCCCAATGTACCGAGCATCCCTCTGACCAGTCCTTCTGCACACTTGTCAATGCGAGCGAAAACTGGCGATAGTCGTTCACCGTTGACTGAGAAACATCCTCCGAGTAAATTATACCGTCATAGTCGAGGGAGTTCGCAATCGCTGCGAAAACACCGTGCTGTTATTTTAGGCCTTTGAAGAGAGACTGAGGTGATTTGGAAAGTCGTTTGTCATCCACCCCACGAGTCCAACGTTGCTGCCCTTGATCCGACGTACCTGTTGGTCGAGAGACGTCGAAGAGGAGGTCAGCGTAAGACTTGGCTGGACACAGTTTACTAGGCATGGAGGTGGTTCCTGAACATCCAATATTCTGTCTCCCTCAATCGAGAAGCGAGTGAATCAAGATGTCCATATCTGCTGCTGCAGACCATCACGCTTGGAGAGGTGTAATCTGTGTTAACACTAAGACGGGCTAGATCAGGCATGACTACAGCCCTACGAAGTACTAGTAGGTACAGGTCTGGCCCTCATCATTCTGGTGATTTCTGCTCAGGATTTTTCGTGCTGTCTATTCTACGATGATGATTCTAGTGGTGGGGAGGGTGGCAGTAACAGTGTTGGCGCTAAAGACGTTGATTATTACAATAGATACAGTCACGAATAAGGTCACATTCTTTTCTTCCCTGTAGACCATATAGTTCGCTCCGTTCGTCTTCCTTACTCAAAAATGACCCAAGTTTTTTTCCTGCAGCAGCGCTGTCTATCGTCACCCCCACTTACCTGTCGCCTCACTTTATTTTAGGTAGTATGCTGGGTCCAACCCATGGTGGGTACAACCACTTTTGAAACTGGTATTTGCTGCGTGTGCTTAATCTGTGTTATACTAACATCGTAGCTGGGCGACCACATTTGCACCAGGTATTCTCTTACACTGACTCATCAATCACGCGTAACTACTGACTTGAGCTATCTCCTCATTATTTTCATTCCCCTTCTTCGTCCCTCCGCAGCAAATTTAGAGCACTTCGATATAGACTATGCCATCGAACAGTACAACCACATCACGTCGGTGACGCCGGGTGCCAGTCTCCTCACCGATCCGCGCAACGAAAGACGTCTTCCCCTGCAGGCCACTGTGGACAACATCTTCACGAGACTGGGTGACCTCCTTGGACTAAAAGTGCGTCGTCTGCCGGCCGGAGAGGGCCACGCTGCGGCACTGGACCTACCCGACGGCGCGATCTACGAGGTTCTTCGGCCGGAGCAGGGAGGCCCAGAGAAGGCAGGCGAGATCATTGTGAACATTTGTGCAAAGTATGCTGCATTGCACCGTTATTGCATGATTATTGAGCAGTCCTCTCGGTCTAAAGATTGTCAGCTGTCCAACTTTAAAAAACCTGTTATTCGAAAGCAAATCTCTGACGCTTATTATTTTGATTGAAACCTAGCGCACACAAACGGACATTTAACGGCTCTTGCCACTAGGATGGGTAGTTTTCTGGTTGGCTTGGATGATTGGATCAAAAACGGGTTATGCTTATGAAGGAAATCATGGTCATAATGGGATTCAACCATAGCACCCGGACGGATAAAAAAGGATAAGGGTTTATTTCTTGTCCAGATTTCATACTGAAATGGTACTTATCAGACAACCAACTATTATTCTCTTTTATTCACAAACACAAATTTGTTCTTAGCAGAATGCTTTGCAGTCTTTGAAGACCGTCCTACCAGTGCGCTATAAAGGCGCAACCTTTCCTTTCCATAAGTGGACCGGCAAGGGCGGGTGAGACTAAGAGAGCAGTTGTTTCAGGCAGTTGTCTATTTACCCCTCGGAAATGCGCATCCACAGGCGGTGCGCGTGGACCAAACCGATGGGTCCTCAGCACGGTTCCATCGGTGCTTCTGCAGCAGTCAGTCATTTTTGGTTTGAATTGAATATTTATTAACACTGAATTAGCACATACCGATCTGTCGTGGTGTACTCTGGCGGATAGTGTAACAGCGCAAATTTAGGGTGCACTTGTTGATATTTTGAACACAACAAAGAACTTTATCTCCTTCCAAAGTTGTGGAAATACTCAGGTTATTTTAATAAGAACACAACATTCTTGTCTTTTAAGCGCAATAACTATAAATGACCTCAGGCCGGCATGTAAGG
This sequence comes from Spirometra erinaceieuropaei, assembly GCA_902702965.1. NCBI lineage: Eukaryota > Metazoa > Platyhelminthes > Cestoda > Diphyllobothriidea > Diphyllobothriidae > Spirometra > Spirometra erinaceieuropaei. Next base: position 103,783 of record CACRXP010000670.1, read on the forward strand.
TGCCATGTCGGCGAACTGTGAGCGTCTTTATTTCCATGAAACAAGGCAGCGAAATGAACATTTTGATATGACGTTCATCGCTCCACCCCGTTTCTAGGATGGAGCAGAGGCAACTTCTTTGTTTTAGGGTTTCCTTTTATAGTCCTTACAGGCGGTCAATCAGTGACTGTTTTACTCATTCCTTTCCTCGACTAGTTTCTATTTATTGAATTTCAAGGGCATGTCCATTTATGGAACGTCTTGATCCAAAGGAATAAAACTATATCAATCATTGTTGTAGTGCGGGGTTTTCTGCTATTTACTGCCAGTCCGAATATTGTAGTCTGCCGGTACAGATTAGGTAGTTCGGTAAGTCACATGCAAACTGTCTTCAGAAGTATTGTTGGAAAAGACAAGTGAGACTGATGTGTTCATTTATCGCTTTTTGCCCTCATCTTGCGGCCGTACCCTAATCCGGGCTCGGGTAAACCCAAACGCCCGGACCATGGATTTGCTGGCTCACGCCCCGCTGACAGCAACCAAGACTGTTCAAGGTTACATGGCACACGTTCCTTCACACTGAAATGGGCGCCCCGAGGAACAAGTTCTTGTTTCAGCGCTCACACCTAGTTCTCAACTGCTTCCTGAGACTCGCATTTTCGCCTGTACGAGCAGCCTGCCATCTGTTGTGTTACGTCCTCCTTTCGAAGCAAATGACAGACTTTGACTCAAATGTCACCGAAACAGCCCTCAATACTTTGGTCAACAAGTCTTTAAAATGTCTCCGCAATTGGACAAGAGCGTATTTTTTGCACAAAACACCACGGACTCCGCAAACAGCCAGACCAGGTATTTTGCCTTCTTTTGAAATAGGCTAAATTATAGGCTCGTTGCAGATGGTAGTTCGACCGTCGTACTCGACGATGTCCACCGTGTGCTCCATAACAAGGTGAGACAGGCACGGCGTCTTGTGCAGCATCTACCGCACTCGCCCTCTCCCCACCTGGGCCCGGTGTCAAGACATAGTTAAAAAGACCGGAGGTGAGAGAGGGCGCAGGTAGTTAACACGGCTGAACCCGCACCTAGGCGTACCACCATACCCCCTGGTCCACAACAAACACTTGACCAGGATTTTAACCAACAACGACAGCATCACAACGGGTCACAAAGGGAAGAATGACTGGTCAGCCATGCATACGACCTGTATACTCAGCAGGGGCTGAAACGCATCTACCGGCAGGGAACCAGGTGCCAGAGAACTACCAGCGCGCGCTGGGCTGCAGAGACCATGGTTTGCTAGTCTTGGCATGGCAGACGCCTACGTTCCTTGAGGCCCAGAAGGGTGACACGTAGCCCTACATTTGCCTGGGCCACCACCCTTCTAAGGCCGGGTAACTAGTCAGTCATTGACTGACAGGCACTACCAACTAAGTACACACACATTTCTCGCATGTGTGAGAGTGCCAAAGGTAACTTTAAGAAGGAGTTGTGTCTGCTCTATTCTCAGCCCACCAGTTTGTCACTTCACAAAAATACGCAACTAAGTAGACTGTGCGAACTGAACTGAGGCGTCAGTCGACAGCCTTCGAAGCCACGGTGCTTTGCGTACTATGATAGTCTTAGGTTCGGATCGCGCATGCAGCAGCGGGGCCGCATGGAGAAGGAGCCGAGAAGCGTGCTTCCCACTTATGCGAATTTAGCAATTGGGTCCTTGCGTTATGTGGTGATGGGAGATGTTGTGTGGTACAGGAGTTGGTAGGTGAAGTTGTGGTGCAGCCGGCGGTTGTCTACCGTTGGTCTTCATGAATGCGCATATGACCGTATCGGCCCATGCGGTGAGTGAATGTGCGGGGCAGTGGAGGCGGATGCGACGAGTGTATGGTGGTGCTCCAGGCACTGGTTCGCCAGTGTCTGTGCAATGGGTTCGCAAGTGACCGATCAGGGCGATGCGTGAGGTGAATGCGCGAACGCAATGAGAACAGGTATGGGCCGAGTCCACATCACTTGAGGTGGGGGTGTTGATGATGGCAGGTGATGGGACGTCGGACGTCACCCCATCGGTGAGGGGAGTGCGTGATGTTGTGGTGGTGTATGCGCTGGTCGCTGTGGTCGACGCAGGGCTTGAGGCAGGATGGATGGTGCCGGTGGTTGGTGGCATCGGGATGGCGACAGTGTGGTCGGCGGTGACGGGAGTAGCGGTCGGCGCTGGGTTTGCATCGGGAACGAGCGTCGGGTAGCCGACACATTGGGTCCGAAGGTGTCCCACGAGACCGATTCGTGCACGGACATACTGGAAGCGGTTGACGGTTGGCATTGAGGAGGCGAGGTTGCCGGGTTGCCGGGAAGACGGGTTGCCCGTTAGCCTAGCTGCTGGCTACCCGGCGCGTCCACAGGTGGCGGATAGTGGGACGACCTTCAGTGAAGGTTAGCTGCGAAATAAGCAGACCCAGGTCTGACGAATAAGCAGTCGCGGACCAGCAGCGACATTGCTACCAGGGTGCGGTGGGCTGAAGTCTGGCACGCTGAAAGCCTTATAAAATGCCGCAAAGCCCAATGACGGCATTGTGGCATGGCGACCGTAAACCGCCATTAAATAAGTTTACTTGCCACCGCTGCCTTGTGGTTAGGTTTTTGAGCCAAAGCGCTAGAGGAGACAACCTCGAACAAACAATCCGAGCGGCTGTTGGGGACCCGCCCGTATTCGAAATTCCCAAGAAACCTCATGCAACATGTCCAATAACAGTACTACGACCCATGCTACGGCGTCCGCGGGAACCGACGCGCTCCGCAACCCTAGTCCGGTGGTGCGGGCGAATAGTATGCGAGCTGGACTACTCAATCGTGGAAGGACTCTCGGTATTGGATGCTGGAATGTACGAACGTTCCTGGACCCTGGTACCCAAAGTCTGACCGCACGCAGCCTTCATCAGTACAACGTGGATGTCTGCTGTCTGTCTGAGGTACGACTTCCTGACTCGGGCTCTCGTGAAATAAAGATCCCGGGAGTCGAATCCCACTTCACTCTGTACCACAGCGGCCCCCGCGATTCCTCTGGTCGACACGGTGTGGCGATCGCCTTATCACAACAAGCGGAGCTTGCGCTACTTGCTTGGGAACCAGTAAATGACCGGATGGCCTACGTGCGACTGAAGGGTCACTTCACGAACATCTCCATCGTCGCTGTGTACGCACCAACTTCGGCTGCCGAACAGCGCGATAAAGAGGCGTTTTACTCTCAGTTGCAAGCACTAGTTGAAAGACTGCCTCGCCGCGATCTGCTGATTGTTGCTGGCGATTGGAATGGTCGAACTGGACCTGGCGACCCCACAACCAGTCATCTTCTTGGCCTCTTTGGGCTTGGTTCTCGATGCGAAAATGGTGAGAGATTGCTGAACTTCGCTGATCGAAACCGACTGCTTGTCACCAACACATGCTTCCAGCATCGCAAAAAACATCTGCTGACCTGGTATTCAAACGACGGTCGTACGGCCAGTCAGATTGACTACATACTAGTCAGCTCAAGGTTCCGCAGCTGGGTTCATGATAGCAGATCGATGCGTGGTGCCGAGACTGGTAACGCCCATGGGTCGGATCATGTCCTCGTCCGTACACGCCTGAAAGTTCACCTCTCATCCGTACCAAAAATGCCACGTCCTAGACGCCTCAATGTCGCAAAAATCCGGCAAGCCAGCACTGCCGAGGCCCTAAGCGGAGAAATCCGGACCTGTTTTACGGCCCGAGTCGACGGAGAAGTCAGTAACCAGTGGTCGTCACTGAAGACATCAGTCTATGGGGCAGCTGAGAAAATCCTTGGATACACCCAGCGACGCCGCAGTGACTGGATCAGCGGAAGAACCCTGGAGTTGTCTGCTCAGACGGCTAGAGCCAGGTCCCGCAACGATGACCATTTCCGCCAACTTCGGAAGATGACGGCAAAATCGGCTAGGGATGACCGGAAACAATATTGGGCTGAAATAGCGACATCCATGGAACAGGCCTCGAACGTTGGTGACACTCGAAAGCTCTACCGTCTGATCCGCCAAGTTAGCGGTAAGCCCTCTACACTGAGTGACTCTGTTCGCGATGTGAACGGCGGCTTTATTGCTGACAACTCGGCCAAAGTCGAGCGCTGGCGTGAGCACTTTGAGCACCATCTCAACTTCGATACCCAACCTGCATCGCCCTTGCTCTCCTCCTCAGCGGAGTTTCTTCCCTCTCCTACCTATGCAGTGCCATGCGATCCCCCCTCCGAGGAAGAAGTCGCCGATGCCATACGAAAGTTGCGCAACAATAAGGCACCCGGAGAGGACGGTATACCCGCTGAAATCTTTAAATCTTGTGTCGACACTCTGGCGCCCTGGCTCCATGAGGTAATTGAACGCGCGTGGAGAGACGAAGTTGTTCCTGATGACTGGGGCTTAGGCATCCTTGTACCTATCCTCAAGAAGGGAGATAAGACGAGATGTGAGAACTACCGCGGCATAAGTCTCATCGACGTTGCTGCGAAGATCTTCGCTATTGTCCTACTCGGACGATTCCAGGCTGTGCGTGACTCAAGGACGAGGCCCAACCAAGCCGGATTTCGTGCTGGACGTGGATGCGCAGATCAGATATTCACACTGAGGCGCATTCTCGAATTTCGCCATAGCTACCAACAACCGACGGCCGTCTGCTTCGTTGACTTTGCCGCCGCGTTCGATTCCGTTCACCGTGAGTCCCTGTGGCGGATAATGGCGCTAGATGGTGTACCGGCCAAAATCGTCGCCATGATCAAGGCCTACTATCGTTCCACTACTGCGAGAGTCCTGGTCCGTAACAATTTTTCCCAACCGTTCGGTATTCGGTCTGGCGTCCGACAGGGTTGTATACTGTCACCCATACTGTTCAACTACGCTATTGACTGGATCCTCGGGAGGGCGCTACGCGACAGTGACGGTGTTGAATTTGCACCCGGACATCGACTGACTGATCTCGACTATGCCGATGATATCGCCTTACTTGCTTCAAGTTTTGGTGATCTGCAGTCTATGGTGTCACGAGTGAACGAGGTCGCTAAATCAGTCGGTATGTCCATAAACGCTGGGAAGACCAAAGTATTCTCAAGCTGCATTCCTGACCAGGAGAAGGCACCCCTGGGGATTGATGGCTGTCAACTTGAAGAAGTGGACAGTTTTAAATACCTGGGGGCGCGGCTGCTGCCTAATGGACAGAGTAAGGACGACATTGTCTCCCGAATCGATGCTGCCCGCTGGGTTTTTTCAAGCCTTCGGAAATGCCTGTGGAACCGACGTGACCTCTCCATCGCCACTAAGATTCGCGTGTACCGTGCATCTGTCCGGTCTGTCCTTCTCTACGGTTGTGAGTGCTGGGCTTTGCGTGTGGCGGATGAGCGAAAACTGGAGGTATTTGACCACCACTGCTTGAGGATCATCCTTCGAGTGAAGTTAACCGACTTCGTCTCAAATGAGATAGTCCGCGCTCGCTGCGACAACATCGCGAGGATAACTCAGGCCACCCAAGAAAGACGACTGAGGTGGTTCGGGCATGTTCTTCGTCGTCCACCTCAGGAGCTCAGTGTTACTGCCCTCGATCCGGCACCGTTGCCCAATTGGAGGCGTCGAAGAGGGGGTCAGTTCAAAACCTGGCTCGACACTGTCCGTCAAGACATGGAGGTGGTTCTTGGACCTTCGGTATTCGGTCTCCGTCGTTGGCGAAGGGAATGGGTTGAACTGTCTAGATCTGCGGCCGCGGATCGTCACGCGTGGAGAGGTACAATTCGGGACATCATCGAGGCCGGCTAGATCAGGCATGATCGCAGCCGTACCAAGTACAAGTAAGTAAAGTTGTGACTTACGAGCCTCCCATTTGGCTTTGGCGGCTGTGATCCGGTTTGCTTCGTAGGTGGCTGCTCTGGTCTTCATTTTTCTTCAGCATACCGGTCTGTTCTGAGCTAGATCCTCCGAGATCTCCGGCTGGATCTGCAGCCGTTTCAGAGAGTTCTTCAAAGTGTCCTTGTAGCATCTTTTTGTTCTCCTGGTCAAAGAGTACCCGTGACGACATCACTATAGAATAGTTGTTTTGGTAGACGTGTGACCTCCGTCTTCACGAGATGGCCGCTCCGACGTAGCTGCAGTTGCGTCAACATGGCGTGAATGCTAAGGGTGCCGGTCGGTTCTAGGTCTTCCGATTGACTCCGGTCTGGCTCGAAGTCAATTGTACACGGTGTTGTCTTTTACCAGCCTGTCGTACTTGGGAAATTCCTTCGAACTCACAGTTTGCGGGCCAACAGTTCAGGGAGCAGCATATTTGACGAGAAACAAAAAAGCTCGGAAGGTAGGCTATGTGCTCTTATATTGTGTTTAACTCACATAAGTACTTCACTTGAACAGAAAGCTGAAAAGAGGGGGCAAGATCTTCGTGTAGGGTAAACATCCAGTTGCGGTCCATGACACCGCTGTACTGTCTGACAGATAACCTGGTCTTACAAATTCCTTTAAAACATATGAACTGGAAGCTTGTGCAGATTGTTTCTTAACGGGCGGTCATGCTGTTAAGGGTTTTGTCAGGAACAAAGAGCACGTGGACAGTCAACAAAATTGTCGTTTTCACTTATAAATCGAGTTTGTCTCCTTACTAGTGACTGCACTTAACTTACGGAGTTGGGTTTCAATGTCCGATTTCCTCCACCGTCCAGAGCGTAGGCCCTCTTTTGGACTCTAGGCTTAGTTCTGCTCTTTCCCATTTGTCGCCGCTACTTGACTGGTGCTCATTTTGTACTTCGTCGGTTCTTTTTTGGTTGCACCAGGTCATGGGTTCCGAACTCCGTTGAGGCGATCACCGCGGTTCCACTCGTCACGGCCTACCCATCACATTCCAACTCTGAGGCACCGGCATGCGCTAAGTTCTCTGTGGCAGGTCTATTTGGCAATCTGCCCCCCGAAGCCGCTGTTGTTGGCCTATCTGAAGTCGTAAGTCTCTCTGTCTCTCTCCCCCGCCTTCAAAACCCTTTCTCTCCTCCGGGTGGCGAGACACGCTTGCCGTTCGAAGGCGTTTTTATTGCGATTTCGAGCCCAGCAACTGTGAAAATGTTAGTTTACTGTTAGAACGGCGAAATTAGAAGGTGAAGAAGGCCATTTTGTAAGTATTTTTACCATTTGAATTTTATGAAATCGTGGCTCTCCGGTCTTGATTTGGCAATGCAGACTCGCCACACCAAACCGGTGAAATCCTTCGGAGTAGTGTGACGTTGAAAAAGCGGGCTTAGACTCTTGATTCGACGGCAATATCTAGTGGGCTAGGTCTTTTTATCCTGTTGGAGATCTAAACCTCCTCTGCTACTCGACAACCTCCCACTGCATCGCAGCTCACTGGGTCAGCATCCTAAATAATGCAAGGTATCCTTTCTCCGGAATCTGAGTATGCCCACCCGTCCCCTTCATCTACTCTACATTTTAAGAGTTCAGGCAAATCCCCTCAGAGATCCTTTCAAAACCTCATTCCTGTTGCTGGTGTCACCCGCGTTTGTATGAGGTGTGTGCAATCACAGTAACCGTCTTCTGTAATTCCACCCTACTTTAGGTGGCTTCCCAGCCCTACAGTCAAGCAACCAAGTGCTTACACCGACCGATGCCTCGGGATGGAAAGATACTGATTGGGTGTTCAGCATTGATGGGACCCCGACGGGTCTTTAATAAAAAATTATACTGTATGCAGCATGCTCTCATAGAGGCATATTAAGTCCCCTGTGAAAACCAATCAAATACCTTGGATAACCCCGTTCGTGAGAGAGTTCGCCACTTGTACAGCGGTTAATCTGTGCACTGTTTTCCGACGTCGATTTGAGAGCATTATTTGTGTTTCTAAAACCTGATAAGAATTCACTTTCTGTGGGAGCTCTCCTCTTCCTGAAAATTGCATTTGAAAAAGTGAGATGTCTCGATTCTTAAGTGGTCTTATTCACTTTGTTGTTTTTCGTTTCCAACCTATCAACCATGCATGCTGCTTGAAAACACCCTCACACAACTGTCATGTTACCATGCACTGGCCTTCTAAGACTCATAAAATATAACAAAGTAGGAGCAACCTACCGCGGTTTTCCAACATAAACGCAGTCAAAGGGACCATCAGGAAACCCTTCCAGGAAACCCTGCGTCAGTGGTTCACTCCATCGTTATGAGGTAGCGGACAATTGTGCTTGCTGTCTGAGAGTATTCTGTGTTTTGTCCGTGAACCACAACAATCATATCTCCTGGGTAGCAATGCTTGGAGAAGAATGCCTTGCGCATGCGGCGCATTTTGACTGACCTTCTCTCAGCAAAGCGAATCCGCAGGCATGAACTAATTGCTTAAACACTCCGTTCGTCTGACCTGGCTCCAATGAACCAGTTCTTATGGGGCCAAAGATCAGCAACAGTAGCATGTCTTAACAGCCTCGAAAGTTGGACTGTAACTTGTTTCACATAACGGTTGTTTCGAGGTTACTACGTATGGAAATTTACTAAATTTGACTTTTAGACGCCATTTTCACCCTGCCTCTATCATATGTCCATCTTAAGGTAGTCCTAACTCTATGCAGGAATCCTATAAACACCTTACATTGTATATTTCCCGTTATTCAAACCAAAGGGGACGTGACTTTTTAGGAAACATCTACAAGATACAAGTGTTTTATTATTCTTTTCTGAGAGGAAGAATTGACTTTGCATTGTCATAAATTAACGCCACTAGCCTCCACCAAGTTCAGTCAAAGTTCTTGGACCATAACCCACCGGCGGTCAATAACTCAGTTAAACCTTAGCTCGCCAGATAGAAGTTGTTTGGGAAGCAGCTAGGTAGCTTAATTTTTTTCTTGTACTTATGGGTTCCAAGGCGGACGTCTTCATCAGACCGCACCAGTTGAAGGGTTCAGACGGCGGCGCGCGAAGTCTTGTTAGATGACGGGCAACAGTTGCTAGGCAGTAACGCAGCTATGCATTGTTTGGGTGGAACTGGGTTTTGCATTCCGAGGACGCCTGACCCTGTTGCTGCCTGCCACTTTAATCAGCCACAGTCTCGCTGCATTAACGCGTTTTGCCTCTGAACACTGTTGCAACCTGTAGACAACAGCTTCTTTATATCAACCGCTGCGTTGGCGTCGTCATTCAAGTTTTGCACAGAAGCCAGCACGTGGTCGTATGTGCATATTTTAATGTACTTGTGCGCTGCCTAGTGAATTTGAGTGAAATAACGAGCCGTAAACCCGAGCCTTGTCATCCCGACAGGCAAATAAGTAGGTAAAACCGAGTCACCAGCACCAAACTGTCTCTCGCCTCTGGCTGGCATATGGTTGTATAAATGGTTGCTTGGCTAACTTTCTTCTTTAGTTTCTGGTCCCCTTTCAATCCGTCATAGGAGATGGAAATCTCGACTGTATTCATCATCATTTGTGTTGAACGAAATGCCATATCGGTTGACCCGACTGTTACCTGGAGTATGGGAACCCAGTTCAGGACTCAATCACATCGTCAGATAGGAAAGTGCCTCAAGCAAATGCCAACTATCACTGCACCAATAAGTAGGAGAAGAAGAGTGGCTGCTGGGCCACAACAGTCATCTGATTGGTCCGAAGCCTTGTTAAACACGACATATAGTTTAAATTGCTGGCAGTTCTACATCTCACCTCTCTGCGACTTCATTGATTTTCTAACTGGGACTACCCTCTGACCGTCCTTCTCAGTGCGATCATCTTCATGAGTGGTTGGCTCTCCGTTTCAAGAATCTCACTGGACCACGTTGGGTGATAGTGGCGAAAAGTTGGAAGCTACTGCAGTTCGGAGGACAATATCAGTCGGGCTTGGCCCGCATAGAAAACTCCTTTTCATTGTGGCTTAACTAGCTGAGGTGCTTGTAGCCCGCTGGCATGTCATTCGAAGTTGATCTTCCTTTTAGGAAGCATTAAGCGTCGCCGCTGCTTTCGGAACCTGCTTGCAGCACGTCATCAGCCGGACACCCTGCCACATGTTCACTGGGCTTTCCGTGCCTCTGCCAGGAGTGACCTTCGCAGGATCCACAGGGGGTAGTCCGATGCGGGACAACTTCTTTCTCACCCACGACCTTCTGCAGCTCCTACTTCTACGTTCGAGCAGCTTGCGTAGATCCGTTTTCGGAGAGGATCGCTCAACAACTGGCTCCCGGAGAGGTTCCGGCTGGAGGTCAGGCCCAGCCAACGTAATCGGTAGGCACTTTCTGTTACCCTCTCTGTTGTGTGTCACACGATGACGCCCCTGGCGGGTTTTCGATCAAGGCTAAACGAGTTCGTGATCGATTTTACTTTGACGGTAAATGCTTTACTGCCTATATAGTACGTGTACAATTTTACAGTAGTCAGCGCCTCTTGCTATGTCGCGTAAGACGGTGCTGATAATAACGTAATTTATAGCTGCCACATCAGCCAGCCTCATTATGCAAGCTTGTATAGTCTAGACCCGTGACCACACTGCTTTGGATGCGGATTTGAAGGCTGTTCTAATTCCATCCACTAAGGCAACAGACAACCGTGCCACTTGTTGTCCGTAGATTGTCTGAGGCCCAACTGTCGTACAAAATGCTGTTCGCTTGCCGAATGGCTGCTTCGGGCCAGTCTCAGGGGTCAGTTCTGCCTAAAAGGTCCATGAAGTGGTATTTCCACGCTCGAGTGACCAACAAATGTTGTACGCGCAGACGCCGCATTAGCCCCTGTGACCACCGTGTCCACGCCCACCTCCAGTCGTCTTAGTGTTTCCATTGGAGCACATTTGTTGCGGGATGAAAAGTTGAGGTATATAAAACAGACGCCTGTTTCATCATAAGTAAACCACGCGTAAGTTACCAGTGTACCCTTTTAAGAAGTTCATGGTGGATGCCGTCACTTGCAATATACGAGATGTCATTTGCTTGTTTCGATACCACCAGTAATTGTCCTTGATGAACTTGTAGCGTCATCACCCTGCAACCTGACAAAAGGTCAGCATTCATGATAGAAGATTTCCAGCGTGCTCATACAAACATTATCAAGACCATGTTTTGTGTGTTTTTCGCCACAGTGTCACGAATTGTCCTTAAGACGCCCCTCGACAAATTTACTCACAGGCGACGTATTCGTGTTAAGGCATGTGCGCGCAGTCTTTAAAAAAGTCAACTATGTCATCTTTTTTGTTTGAAGGACTTAGGCCTCTCCCTACAGGAGGCTTAGCTCCAAAGGACGCAGATACCATACGCTATTAAGGTCCTCCCACCCATTCCGGCAACTAAAACGACCCAGACCCGATGTCGAACTCTTGGTCATAATCTTATCCTCTATCGTTTAGTAAGATACGATAATTTTGCAAGGATAGCACAATTTCCTACCTCTCAAATTTACCTGGTCACACCGTCCGATGCAACGACACACCATGGGAAATAAGTAAGGACGATTTCACACCTCACAAGCTGACCACTGTCGACACTGCCTCTTGGTACACAGCTATCTTTAGAAGTATTTTGAGACCACTTCTGTCGTATGTGGCAAGACTGAGTGTACCCGCGGAGGATTTCAAGGGCATAATTGGCTGCATAATTGCCGGAGCACTTCGGAGTTTGCAAGATGTCTATCTGTCACCAGGTTCTGACCACCTAACTTTCATTGGACCGGTGGTGCCCGACAACAGTGACCTAGTGATGGTTTCTATATCTTCCCGCCTTGCATTCAACTCCAGGAGAACCAGAATTTTCTGCAGCTGTATCCATAACGAGTGCAGACGACTGCATCCTCACCGTCACTTCTTTAAGTTTGAGACTATTTCTGAAGTTAAAAGGTAGAAAGCCACTTCGCGACAGCTGCAACTTTCTGATTTCTTTCCAAAGTTCACGAGATCCTGTGTGACGGCTTTCAGACCAGTATTGTCATAAAAGTTCGAGTCCTTAAGACTGTCCGCGGATCTTGGCCTCCCCTAGTACGAGCCTTTAAAATGGGTACTGAATTTAGATTTGTTTCACCGATTTAGTCTTAAGCCACTGTTGAGGCAACCTGGAACAAATCTTTCAGATTATTCAGAAACGACCGCCCAAGGAATTAGCAACGTCGACTTACACGGCTGGTGATAATATTCGCCGTCCACAGCCCCTATGAAACCATTTTTATGCCCTCCGAGTGGTCTTTAATGCATCAACGAGTGACAGGTAGCCGTTGCTAACTGCTTTTTTTCGCGGATTCTAGCCGGAACTCAAGGCATTAGTCGAATGGTTGCACTACCTCTGTTGCGTTCTCTTTACGAGTCGCGCTTTGATCTGGAGCTCTGGTCAGCCAGCTCCAAGAATCGCCACTGGCAGACGATATCGGACCAGCTCTGGGTGCAACACATGCCCTATCCGCGTCACCCCTACGACCAATGGCCCTGCTCCGCGCTCGGAATGTTCGGCTCCCAGGGCATCCCCGGCCTACGGTACTCAGAGATTTGGCGCCAGCTGATTGCCTTTGACTGCCTCTCGGCTTTCTCTGAAGCTGGCTTTGAGCAAGACCATACCTCCGAGCCGGTAAATTTTGTTCATTTGGGCGTAATTCTCAGTTGGCTTCCCGTTCCTGAACGGAGTTCATTTTTCAAATCGTGAAAGACCCTTTGGTCGTTCCAGTCTATAATTATTCAAATTTGGCAGATATTTTTCGAGTTTGCTTGGGTTGGTAAATACTCAAAAAGAATGTATCTTTTGGTTAGGGTAGGTATCCGCCACCAAATCGACTTCGGACGCGAGCCAATGTAGAAACTTCGCGACCGCCGAGGTCTAGCTTATGCACCGTTTTGGGCCGTAGATGATACGGCCATTAAACAGTTTGCTCGATCTAAATGACAAGAGCTTTCCTGGCCTGCCTTGTAGGATTTGTACTCAAACTCAAAGTCGGAGGAAGACATCAGGGAGGTGAAGGGACGCAGGAGGCGGCAGTATTCATAGGATGCATTTGCTATGTCACCGCAGGTTTGTTGACTGACGGGGCACGGTTCAGTAATCTGGACAGAGTACTTACAGGGGGGAGGCAGGTGAATTTTCCGGACGACTGCACAGGAGAGCGAAGGTGGCAGTTAAAGTCGATTGTCAATACTGGAAATGAGGAAGTTGTTGCCCCAGTTACGAACCCCCGCGGTGAATGCTCGGTAGTCAATGGTTCGATCAACAGACCTGTGGCGACGTAGCAACCGCATTCATCAGCTCCCAGTTCCGCTTTTGCTCTCTCCGACTCTGATGAGTTCGAATGCGAATCCGAGACGCAGACGAATAAAAATGGGTTCAGCCACCGAGTACTTCGTCTTCTTACTACCTGCAACTGGCCTCTTCGCATGTATCAACGCTGTTATTCTTTGTGCACGTTTTCATGCCCTTTTTTCACTTGCTGTATCTCTGGTGAGTTGTCTGGACCAGTCTTAAGTTACTAAGCGACTTATCTGACTACCACCTGCGCCTATTTTCCCTACCTACCTTCAGTTATTCAACCGTTATTTTTTGCAGCGTTTACTTCGTGAAAACGGAACTACTGAATGCCTACACGGCGAAACTTGAATAGTGGTTACGTTATAAGCCATCTTGTCAAATAAACATCCCAATTCTGAAAAAACTCGGATATTCGTGTTAGGGGCGAGGGTTTCCTAATTTTTCAAAAATAATCACTTGTTTAACTTCCCACCGTTTTGTTTGCGTTACAACTGGCAGATGCTTACCGCTTTCCCCCGGTCTTCATATACTCCTCTGCTGCCCTCTGTAATGTAGGTTCGGAATCTGTTGAAGCACTACCAAAATACAGTGCTCAAAGCTGGTACTGCGATATCCTGTCGCGACGTGTTTCGTGCCTTCCGGGGGCGAGATCCAAAACCGGACGCCTTCATTAACGCACTCATACCGAGGACCTCAGAATCCGTGCCGTTACCAACTGAAGCCACTGACGCTCTTTCTCCGGGTGCGTAGATCGTCTACGTCCGGAGGTTTTAGATTTCAGGATTAGCTGCCGCGACACGGATTCCAAAATGAATCAACTTTATTTTGATCGCCTCCACTCTCGCATGACGGTCACAAACCAACCTTGTTTTTTATACTTTTGCCCGGAACTCCTTTTCTGTACAGATCCAGGGCCCTCCAAATTGTAGGGGGAATAAAGTCTTTAGACAACCAAAATATACACTTCTTATTCCGTATGTTTGTTCGTTTCCTTGACTGTCTGCTTGGCCGGTCGCAATTATTTTTAATTCCAATTGGACTGTTTACGCGTGTCAGTACTGTTTATTGGCCTATGGACAAAGTTTCACCCCATCCTGCCTATGTCGTCTTTGCTGCTTGCACTTGTGACTACCTTAGTATTTTTCAAGATTCATCTTGAGTTTTTTGGACTAAATAGAACTTTTTCTGCTGACCAGCATTTACACTGCTTTGTCTGGCTCTACGCGGTGGTGTTAGCTGGGCGCCTCCTGGTACAGATTATTTTAACGTTTGTCGTAATTCGCAGTCCACCCAACCTCGTTATCTAAATCTAGTAGCTGCTAAATTAAACAAGTCGCCCTTTGTCAACAGCCCTCTTCACTCAAAAACGCGGTATTCCCCTTTTGCACCTGTTAGCCAACTGCATAGCACTTCATGCCAAAGCGAAGTTGTTACACCTCTCTAAAGTCAAATTTAAAATGGCCCCGTGTCTGTTTCCAAAAGGTTCGTGATGCGATTTCGTCGTCTCGAATAAGAGTCGGGTGTTCTCACTCTCGTAGTGAAGTGCACAAAAGTAACAGTTAGATGACTCGTCTAGTGTTGCCGGAAATAGCTTGGATCCTCGCAAAGTTAGCTGTCAGTCCTAGACCGAGCTGAGGACCAGACCGCAATGGCTCTTTAACTCGGTATTTATGGTACTCATGTGAGATCCGGGACCCCCCACTGAGGACTGGCTCGTGTGAAGTTAGGAATCAACATACTACTAATAATAATTTTTTATTAAAGACCCGTCGGGGTCCCATCAAAGCAAGTAAAAATAAATTTACATAGAATTTTAGACGAGGTAGGTAGACGTCTTGAACTTCTTCAGTCACCGTGTCCACACCCAGCCGTCTTGGCTTTGTCTTGCCACTTGGGTACGGTGTTTTCGATAAGAGACGATGGTTCAGATGCAACACAAATCTGTTTTACCACAAAAATGTCACTGGCAGGTTAGTTGTCCCCGTCGTTTGTGGTTGACGAACCTACTATATGTCGGAAAAGTCGTACCACTCGGGTTCGGTTTCCTACCGTCATGACACTTATCTGTCCTTCTCCCATCTCAGCTAGCATAGGGAGAAACCGGTTCTAGGCCTCAGTTATTTAATCTGCTCTCTGAGCTCCGGCCGAACGAATATTCGTTGTCCTGCTTTTTCTATCTGTGGAAGTTGTGACGAATGCGTGCTCGGACGGCGGACCTCTTTTTGTTCTGCTTCTCTTTACTACCGTTCTTCGTCTGTATCTGTCCCAACAGTCCACGTTCTATCCGTAATCGGTACGACACCGACGCGATGCTGCCGTCAGCAAGATCGATAGGCCTGGCTCTGGAGTGGTCCTGCCACGGCGTGCCCTGGTTCATTTTCAGCATAATCTGGTTGCTGGGCCTTTTCATGAGCAACTTCATGCCACCCCCTTCGCCCCAATTCTACGATCCGTACATTGCACCGCAACCGAGGAATCTGCACAGTTGGCGGGCGGTTTGTCTCTTCTGCGCCCTCCTCTTTGATGTCCTTGTGGTGGGCGTCCTCAAGTTCCTGGTGAAACGCCCACGACCGGAGAATCATCAGAGCTCGGATATGCTGCTCACGGTCTCTATTGATGACTGGTCCTTCCCTTCCGGTGAGTACTTGCATGTGCTTTATTTTACTACACAGGAAGTCCGCTGAACACGCTGTTTACCAAATTAGCCAAGATCAGAGTCCCAGTGATATTCTAGTGCGAATAACATGCAAGCATATGAGGTGGCTGACGCTTCGAATAGCTGGGTTTTACTGTCCGCCATAAAAGGTTGTACCATAACGAAGTCGAACCGGAGTCTGACCCGCTTACAGGGTTTTGTCGGCCTTGTTCAGACCGTTTTTTCTTAATTCCTGCAATCGAACCAGAGGAATAACTTCCATGTATTGGCGTCTCTATGCCCCCATATGTAAGCTCGAAATTGCCAACTGCCTGCGGAGGCAGCGGTGACCGCCAAGACGAGGTTAGGACGACTGGGGATGGAGGTGGGTGCGGTCGACTTGACATAGTGTCTTCATGCACGCATGCCACACATGTGCTGATCCAAAGGTTTTCGGATTTCTCATTTAAAGATGTCGTAAAAACCACACTGGGGAGTCGGTGTGCCTTGACCCTCATTCTGGAAGCGACCGATTTATCCAGGCACTTGATGCCTCTTCGCGCGTCGTTATAGTTTAGCGCACACAGTGAGAAAGTAAGTGCCGGATCACCGACCGGCGATGAAATTTGGCCTATAAACTGACCCAGTATGAAGTCCCTGTCAATGTACGTCGAACGTCTTGCGCTCCACGCGCATACAAACGAAGCTTCAAAAAGCGCTCGTCGGGACTTGCCATGATGACTACATCAGGAAAGAAAGATCGAAACTTGAATATCAGTCCAGCCAAAGATCGAGTTGTTAACCTACCGCAGCTTTTAGCCTGTCGTTAGTTTTGAGGCGCCAGTGAACAAACGAGATGGTAACGGACAATTGAGGCAGCAGAATAGGAAGGAATGCTAATCAGAACCAGACAGACAAGCTCGAAATGTCATCTAAAATTCAGCTCGAGTATGTTGTACTGCACGCACTTCCCAAGGGCTAACAGACCCAGCCGTCTGAAATCCATCACAGGTCTTGTCTCTCACCCGAAATATGCAGAAAACTACAATCCCCAGCGTTTTGAAAAAAACATTTCCAAATGTGGCTTTGGAAGAATGATGCGAACATCGGCGAGTTGTTTAGGTTCCCCTCTTGCATGAAAGGGCGGCCAACCAGCTATTGGTAGGGTGTCAATCACTCTGTACCACTGTATTCTATCGTCTGCTCAGGTTCCGCGACTTCCGATCTCGCAGTAGTAGACGGGACCTCCAGCCACCACTATGAGGCTGTTGAAATGTCGGGATTCCCGTTCGAAAGACCACTTACGGTAGTCCCGACGACTGCGGTACACTTAACCCGATAGTCGTCGGCATTGAGGTGGGTGTTCATCCTCCGCGTTCTCAACGAAATGCGGAACATGGCGTCGAGAGTTGTGGGGGTTGCATGGTGAAAATGATTAACTCAGCTTTGGCCATGGAGTTTCTGTCATAGTTTCATATAGCGAAGTTTTAAGAACTTCGACTTAGTTGGTCGCGATAGGACTGATGGAGTTTCTTCCTAATTTGGAGTAAACTTTTGACATTAATACTATTGACTTCAGCTGGATGACCATAAGTTTTATGCCTGCAGAGTTAGATGATAACCCGGTGCTGCTTCGAAGTCTTCGCAGTTGTCATGCAGGCGCTGAGTCAGTGAAATGCGCGTCCGCGAATGCAAGTAGTATCCGCGATGGATGCGCGGTGAAGGAATTTCGTATGCCAAACACGCCACTCGCCGCAAGGTTTGCGCGTGCTCACAACTTCGTTTTCCTAGATAGCTTCACGTCTCTGGGGGAGCAATCTCCTCCTCCACGGTTAAAGGGGCGGCAGTCCTTTGCATTGGAACTGACCCAGTGACCTGGCTTTGTTAGTGAGAACAATGCTCATCACTGGCAAAATGAACCCCCGCACTCTCGGGGTAGTCATTGCTCCAAACTACCTAGGAGGCTCGAATTCCAACGCCCTGTGAATCAGTAAATCTCAATTCTTGCCATAGTCTAGGCCTTAGGACCTGGTACTTTCTTTAATACCCTGCTAAAAACGAGGTAGTTCAGAACCATTGTGGGGGTGTCCCCGTCTTCTTTGTGTGGGATTCCCAAGGTTTCATTAGAGTGTTTAGGGCTCAACTTCCATGCAACCTTTTCCATTTACTCTCGTGCCGCACTTTGAAAACATCCCTGACGGGACGTCAGTGTGGCTACGGTGCTGTCTAGTAAAGCGTTTTCAGATTCCACCACTCTCTTCGCTAATTTTTTAGTATTCGCTTATGTGTCCTTTACATGTTCTTCCCTAACAGGGCACTCCAGCCGCGCCGCAATGTTGCAATGGTTGCTGGTCTGGCTCTTCTTCGATCTCTCCAGATACACGTGCGTCCTTATTCACGTGTGGGCGGCGGCTGTCTGTATTTCCCGACTCCTGATGCGCCGGCACCACCTTGGTGATGTCATATTTGGTTACTGCCTGGGTCTGTTTGAGTACTGGCTTATAAGTCGGGTCGAATGGGCCTACTGGTTTGGATTTCTTGGCTAATTGTGCGTGTATGCCAACTAATCGGACTCAGTCGATGTCACCGTCGTTCTGCTCCTCCCACTTGCCCCCAGTGCTTTCGCCTCCCAGTTTGTTTTGATGAAATCCACCTTCCTCTGGATTCCATCCTTCCTTCCCATTCAGTGTTCCTGATCTGCCACCTGTCTACCGCTTTTCTTAAACCACCCGAGCACACTGCTCCTCTCCTCAGTTGACTCTCTTTCAAGGGTTGAGTTATTCATGTGTATATAAGTATATATGCGTGTGTGTGCACCCTTGCACCACAAAAACAGGCTAGCGTCTCTTTGAATTTCAGAAAAGCAACTAGTAGTTACTGTCTGATTGGGTGTCCTGGGCTACCGACGACGTGTTATAGATGTCAAAAGCACGCCTACAGTCGGTCCACTCTATCGACTGGAAAATCCTACCGCAGATGGGAGCATATTTGCATGAATATAAGTTGATTTTCGTCAGGAAAATAAAAGTACCTGTGGGAAGATAGCCCTGGCTGTTCCGGTTTATTTCGGTAGGATATAGGATGTAGAAAACCAGTGTAAAGACCACAGAGTCAGGGGAGTGGAAAATCTAAGGGGATAAGTTTCTCTGTACGATGCTCGAGCAGCTTGCTGCAGTGTGCCTCTGCTTCGTTTATGCCCACACCGGCCATTCCAGGAAGCCACTGAGCGCTGTCGACACGCTTGATATCCCGTAAGACGTACCTGGAAAGGAGAGGCGAAGAAATGATTTGACAGAGACCAGAATGATGCAGAAAGCCATCCTTTTCCAGTCGGACTACCATTCGAGGCGCGGGTGGTTTCCAGAGACTGGGGCTATACCCACAGCTGTTTTTTGGGTCTCTCTGCAGCGGCACTAAATTACTTAGGGCTGTCTGAAAAATCGGGCATTGGCTCTTGACTTCTGAATTCTCTCGGCTGCGGAAATAAACGGCTGAAGCGACATGAGGGCCTCGCAGCTGTACTTTTGCACTACGCAGGTTCCGGTCCATGAGTGGCCGCTTCTCCCGAAAATTTGTTTCCCTTTAAATACCTGGCGGTAATGTCCGACCGCAGTAGCACAGTCGGTGAGTGGCTTGATGTCAGTGCAGCTGTGGGAAGCTGAGTGACAGACCAAAGTGGAGTTACTACATCCAAAGTCAGTATAGATCGCGCATAAAATAGTCCAGCAAACCCCGGGATGTGCTTAGACGGACGAGCTACATGTCAAATTCAAAGGGGCTAGCTCAAAAAGGTGCACATGCTGGACAATCTGACCGAGGCTAACGTGTTTTCGAAATCTGTTATCATGCCATCAGTTATGCAAAACAATCTACTACCAGTTGAGGACGTATACCATGCACTAGATATTGCGGCTGTCCAGGTCCCCCTACACGATTTTACCGTTGACTGCATCCGGACGCCAGCTAACTGATCTTGTGGCAGTCTACCCCCGCGCGATGGTCAGTGCGGCCGGTCACGCATTCCGCCTTTTTGTCCGCCGCTAAATCGGCAAGCTTATCCACAGCGCCGAGAATAAAAAATTGTTTTCGAGATGCATCCCTTGTTAGGAGCCGTCCTAACCAACTTGTCCGCAAGCCACCCTAACGACGCCTTCACACACCGTTCTATCAATCTGCCCACACGGCGTGCGTGTGTTGATATCGCACTAGCCACCGGCAGGATTGGAGGGGTGTCCAAGCACTCAGATGTGTCAGAAGCCTAGTCCACATGCTTGTGGCTCAAGGACATGATCTGGCTTTAGACATTTCCGTATGTACCTTTCATCACCAGATTTTCGCTTTTTGGTCTCAGCAATAGACTTCTTGTGCTTTCGCCCTTACTGCTGAGTTCTCATTTGATAATTCGACCGCGGGTATTTGTAGGTGAGGGTATCAGCCAGGCGTTTCGGCAAAAACATGACATCCCCGGCCAGGAGAAGGCATTCCTCTGGATTAATGGCTTTTATCTTGAAGTAGTTTCAAATACTTCAGAGCAAGACTGCTGTCGAATAGATGACATCGCAACTCGAATCGATGCCCTTCGTAGGGTTATCTGAAAGTGTCTATCGGCCTGCTACGGCATCTCCATCGCAATGAAGATCCGTGTGTACCGGGCATCCGTCCGGTCAGTCCTGCTATGCAATTGTGAAAAGTGGACTGCGCGTGGAGGACAAGCGAGAACTAGAGGTGTTTGACCACCTCTGCTTGAGGACTATCCTTC
>CACRXP010000670.1:139106-159242 GCA_902702965.1 Spirometra erinaceieuropaei
GTGAAAAAGGACTCGCTAACATCCTGAGAAGCATCAAGGTTCTGTCTTCCAACTAAAATTGATACCCTGGTGTCTACAAGATTAAGAAAAACCAAGAAAACTATCCTAAGGAGACAAAGTTGGGCGAAGAAGTGCCGGTCTGACGACATCCGTAGTGTGGAAATAACGAGCAGACTAGATGTACGCAGCACATGGCCAAAATAATAAGTCTGCTACATGTTTGGCCAGAAAAGTGATATAAAGTTTTGCACTTGTGTGTGCAGGATAATGCGGCAAACTTTAGTGCGAATGACGGTGACTGACCCTTCATTGTCTTCAAAGGGTAACTTGGCAGGGGCTATGGGCAAAAATCCAAAAATTGCCTTTATGGCCTAGAGTATTTGGACGCCGAAGGCAGTATTTGTCGGACGCGCACATCAATCACTCTGGAATCTAAAGTCTTGAGTGAGCAGGAGTTACGCTTTATAGTCGTAGGACGGGAGGTCCTACCAGTATCTTTAAATACTTGCATTTTCGTTTTTGGGTTGCTTCGAGGCACTGGATAACAAATACGCACATCAGCAGACGGCAGGGCATGCTGCGTTCTATTCCCCTCCTGTATTGATTTCCAGAGAGACGGGGAGCTTTATCAGAACGCCACATTATTCATGGAGCAGTGCTGACACAGCTGCAGTGGTAGGATATACCGTCAGTGGACGCCTGAGTTGACAATACACTTCTAACTCTATCCACCGCTGTTCGTATTAATTGTTAGTATGTTCTGACCAATTCATGTGTCATACGTACATGTCATCAGTCGATCTGCAGTGGAAGTGAAGCTGGTAGCTGTTTAAAAGAATCTGCTAAAACGTAAATAGCTGACTGATGCATCCTTTGCCGCGATGGTCAGGCAGTGCGGCAGCGCTTGAGTACGATTCCGGGAAATGTTCTTTCGGCCATTTTAAGTGAGACGATGCCCCTTGTTGTGGTATTCCGCTTTTTATATCTACTTATGCAATGGATGGAAGGCGACTGCTAGAGCCCGGTGGGACAGACACCACGTACCCCACTGTTGAAATGCCTTGGGTCGATTAGAAAACGCATCTATATTTCAGCCAGCGAACCATCTTCGTCTATTTTTTCGTAGTTCAAGAGATGTTGGATAACGGTTCGACGCTTAGTAGCAGACTGTGGCGCAGAGGCAAGAAGGACTTCAGAGCCGGAGCAACAGCAGCCGATAGTGCAGTTGAGTTATGAGCAGTGCCAACGCAGGCAACGTGTAACGATCGACTGGGAGCTGGTAAACTGAATTTACTGCTAGTGCACTTATACAGCCGGCCGCGATAGATAATGGTAACGAATGGAGAACTTATTTTAGTTCTCAAACTTGAACGATTAGGTGGGATGGGTGGTGTGATAAGTACTGGGAAAACAAGGGATTGGCTTAATCCCTAACCTCCCCCTTTCTTGGTGCGCGCTTCAACTAGGCACCTTGAATAAGTGGTAACGCAGCCAGCATAGTTAAACGACGAATTGCTTAACTCAACCTTTAGTGGAAGAGGAAACTACAGGAAACCTACATATATCTAAACAGTAAAGTGTTTATCTATTTGTAAGGATGCGGATTTTGTGGCAAATACTGATTTCGGAAGTAGCGGACGCACAATGGTGTAGCGTTTAGAGCGTTTAACTGATGTCCAATCATATGGCTACTAAAATAAAGAATAAATCGCAGAATTCCGGATGAAGACAAACACGCAATCATGCTTCAATACACAAGAAAGCGGTGAATTCGGGAGATGATAATTTTAATTTTGTTACTGTTGCCAATGCGTAGTCTTTCGCCAACAGGAATTGTTAAGGAACGAGAACGTGCTGAAATCACGTCAAGACTTATAACGCCCCCTGATCTGAGCAGGGTTGTTTGAGTGCTGTGACACTTTTTGGGGCGCGGACCTAGGACGGAGATGGCGTGCTGGTGCCCTTTTCTTTCACTTCCGCCGACCCCTTCCCAGCATCGTATCGTGACGCTCGCAACGTTCTCCTTCTTTCTACGTCGGCACCTCCCTCGGCCCCTCCCTGCAGTTGCCCACAGCGCTGCGCTCCCCACCGGTTTACTAGTTGGCATTTTTGTATCACCTCTCCATCCAGACAGGTCACTCAACTGTTGTAACTCTTCCTGTTTGTATTTTTAACTATCATTATACAGCTTTCCAACTCCCTTTTTTGTTCAATATATCTTCTCGTCCACTGGTCATTTCTTCTTCCTTTATGCACGGATGAGTATCGTGAACTACTAACGATCGTATTCAAATCAACGCAAGCCATGATCTCTTTCCGGTATTCCGCTACGTGGTTGTGTGCTACCTTGACGTCCTCGGCCGCTACAGACTGTCTTCAGAGTCCAAACGGATATTGGTTACGTTTCCTGGCTAGATCTTTTGGGCACTTATTCTCCCCATGCATTACTGCCTCCGCATAGAATGAGGGAACTTTTCATTTGCGTTCATTACGCAAATATCAGACTATAGCCTGCCTCGTCGGAAAGGTTATCTTCTGCCCCCTGTATGAGTTACCTTTTCCGAAATCTGAAAGCGACCGAAATAACAAGTACTTGGGCGCATAAACTGCAGCTTAAAAAACATTGGACAGTATTCGCATCTCCGTCTTATTTTGTCTAATCATACACCATAACTAACTGCCGTCTCCATTAGTGGTCATATCAGTCTGAATCCCGTATTAGCCTCGGCCATATTTTGTCCACCTTCTCCAGCGTTCATTGAGCTTACTGAATTTTAGGATTACAGGATAAACGTGACACCTTCAGGCAACAGTAATTTTCTACTCGGCAGCACCCACACAGTACCTTTCACGGCATACCGCGCTTATTATTTAAGTAAGTAATTTTAAGTCTGGTTTTGGTTCTGATGTTGGGAACTATGGAGGTGACCGTGGAATACCTTCTCGCGCCACAATATTTGAAAAAAATATCGCCTTGAAAATTACCGATTTTTGCATAGCAAATAAAGTTACTAGTCCTTCCCAACATGGCTTTTACCTGATTGCACTTGTGAAACATGTTATTTGTCGTTTCTCAATCTACTTACTTCCCTTGGTAAAGACTATATATCTGTTGTCTTTATTCATTTCGATCTGAGTAAAGCCGTTGATAAAGTGCAACTATATAGGACACTTGGTTAAATTAGAAGCTCTGGGAGTTTGCAGCCCCCTTATAGACTTTATTAAGTCATAACTGTCTAATCGTAAACAAAAGGTTTCGATAGTATCTTCACTCTCCAGTGAAAGCCCTATTGTAAGTGATGTCTTAAGAGGTACTATTTTAGGTTCTCTTCTGTTCTCCTTTACATAAATGATATCTCGTCGGCAGTTAAACATTCTCAATCATTTATTTATGCCGATGATCTCAAATTTGTATACTATTTCAATAAATCTACGAGCTTTCATTGCCTGGAGCAAATCTATGCAGACTTGCTTGCTCTCTCAGCTTGGAGCTGAAAATAGCTAATGGAATTCTCTCCGTCTAAATTTCGCAAGATGTCTTTTGGATCTGAGAGGCTACCCCAACCAGTGGTCTTTCAAGGCACACATATGACTTAATGCACAACCATCAAGGATTTAGGTTCAAGCTACACCAATAATCTTGATCTCTCGCCCCACGCTGACAGAATTACGGCCATATCTGCCTAGGTTTGTAACTTCATTTCTTATAATTTCTATCCTTCTGGAATTAGATTAAGACTATCGTATGTTTGTTCTTCCCATTCTTCATTTTTTGTCCGTTCTTTGGTTTGGTGAACGAGGCTACTCGTTCGAAAATTGAAAATGTCCAACGACATTTTATTGGAAAACTTTTAGACACGGGACATCCAAATACTACCTAAAATTTTTATGGGTTCAAAGACGAGAAGCAGCCCTCTGTCTCCTCTTCTGCATTAACAATAATTCGGATTTTCCTCGAATTTCAGCTCATATCCCTAGTAGTCATCCATTTGCGATTCTTCGTTGCTTACACGTCCTGCCGCTGCCTCCACCTCTGTGCGTTCCCTTTTTTGCGTCCAGGTATACTGTCTTCTGGAATGACCTCCGGATAAATTTAAGATTTTCAGATAATCTATACAGTTTTTAAAGAAGGTTACACATTTGTCTGAATACTGACTCGATTGGACATTTATTTTCGTCATCATTCCTGGACAGCATTCTTTATGACACCGAGAAAGGGTCGCTGGGAATTCAGGACGCGGCAATTACATTTCCGTATCCGCTCGAATTTCATTTTTTGTGTGTAGTACCGCTTCCAGGGATCCCTCATCAGAAATGTTAATTCTTTCGATTTTTAAGTTCATACATCGTGTTTCCCACAGAATGCGCTCTATCGACGCTCTTGGCGGAATACTCTGCATTCGCCACCTACCATTAGTCTGGCCGTATATCCCTTGCACCCTACTCGGCTGGACTCGAAGCTTACTGAAACCGATCGCATCTGAGTTCCTATCGCCTCGAGACTGGTTTTCTATTCGCCAAATTGACATGAATGGCCTCATCCGGCATATGGTTTTCGTCTTGATGATGTCCGTTTCAGACCTTTTACTCACTTCCACATGCAGGTCAGTCTTGCCTGACCAGCCTACCTAAGCTATTATAACATCCGTTGTACATTGCCACATGCAGGCCCGTCCTGCCAGCTTTTTATACTTTCATGAGCGACAGTTTTTTCGCCTATAATGTTAATCCAGTCATATTTATTTTATTAAGATTTTAGGTTTTTTCCCTTGCTCGCTCATCATTCTTCGTAAAACACTACTTATTCAATAACTACGAATGAAGCATGTATAGATTCTGTGTACCTGTTCTAAAATTCTAATATTCATGTAAAATTTCTTCATACTTGTTATGAACGGATCCCCACAGATCATGAATAAAATTATTATTATTATTCCAGTTCTAAAAATGCCAGTAGACTTCCGCTGATGTAATTTTAGCAATCATCACAAACAAACCTTTTCTATATTCTTAAATTGCATTTTGTTGCTCAGGTCTTTTGGATTTGTCGACCGTTTTTGAATTCCGTTGAATTCCATATCAGATGTGAAGCTGTTCGTATATGCTATTAGCGCAGAGCGCAGAAATCGTCAGTCAGTAAAAAAGCTATGTATCATCGGAATGTCAGCAAAGTGACCATCAACCACGCGACGTTAGGGAAACCATAGGGAGATTACGTGCTATATTCTACTTTAGATTCTATCGAGGTAATACGCCTAAAGCCGACCACAGTTCTTACAAGTTTATCTTCCTGAAATTAGGGTAGGATTTTATCAGGCGTTTGTTTTTGTCGTTCTTGGCCGCTGCCGCCTTCGTTTCTGTCGAAGGGACAAGTTTGGTTGTTCTTAGACAGAAAAGAATCAAACTCATCTAATCACATAACTTTATTTCGCATGGATCCAAAAGCAATCAACCGAGTCAATCAACGCCAGTTCCAGTTGCAAGCGAGATACCTCAGCGCTCATTACTCTGACCATTTCTCTTTTTAATTTGTGGAATGTATGAATGGACCTGACTGCGGGCTACTTATGTTTGGAGATGACATCAAAGGATGACGGGCGATAAAATTTAAAACTGATAAACGGACTCTGCGGAAAGGACTTAACCGCTAATCTAAACTGCCCGATTACTGGTTGTTTAAGATACACTTTGAGAAGAAAAGTAATAATTGTATTTAATGCCAGTTTACAGGTATTGTAAAAAAGAAAGATAAAGCACGGACCGGGCTAGCAGTGAAAAAACCCTAAGGAAGTAAATATAAGTGGCGGAGTTTTCGGACAGTCTGGATAATCCGGGAGAAAAAACAGCAACCCGAGAAATGACGTCGGTCTAGAACGGGAATGGTAAGCATTACATCGGTTGTTTTCGGTTTCCACTCTTTGTCATGGAATTGTGACTGCACTGAACAAAATGCATGGGAAAACAGGTGCTCGTTGTCAGCTAAAGGAATTGCCAGCAATGTTTGCGACCGCAAAATCAGCACTGTTTCTCACAAGATGAAACTGGTCGAGGAATCAGAGACTACAACGTGTAACGCCCCTTGGGGCGAACAGAGTTGTTTGAATGTGGGAACACTTTTGGCGCGCGGACCTGGGATGGAGCGGACATAACTGCGTGCTGGCGAAGACGGCTGGTGTCCCCTCCCCTCGCTGTCGCCGACCCCCCCCTCCCGCAACGTACCGTCGCTCTCGACTCTCTCCCGCTCTCTCACGCAAAGTCGGCTACCCTCGACCCTTCCCTGCAGTTGCCCACGGCGCTGCATCCCCACCGGCTGTTTAGCTAGTATCTCAGGGTCGTCTATCGATCTAGACAGGTCACCTATTCGTAGTTTCTCATTCCGCATGTACACTTACGTTTTTATACACATTCTCCGTATTCATTTCATTCTATGATACTATATCTCATACTTGACCTACTTCTTCTTCCATGTGTGAATGAGTATCCAGGAATGCTAACGGTTCTGTTCAGACTCCACCTCCGCCAGGATCTTTTCTCAGCGTTTCTTAACTTTGGTGTGTGCTACCCTTAACATCCTTGGACGCTACAAACGTCCATTACGACGGAAGATTAGTTCGGTAGATTCAGCACCAACATTTTGTGTCTTTCGGGTTGAAAAAAACGAATAATACTTCTCTTAAACAAGGAATAATTTTGCAGAATTTTTAAGCTCCTAAGTAACTTTTTGTTTACAGGAAAGAACTGACTATATTTAACGATGCGTATCACCGGTGGAAATAAGAAGACCTCGCGGTGACGGTTGCGTAGGGGGTGTTCATGATGTCTTAAAGTAGTAAGCGGATTAAATATACGACTGTGTAAAAGCCTAAACAGTAAAATAGTTCCTTTTGTAATCGATAAAACCCCATGTTACCAGGGCTTGTAAGCCCGCAAGGTTCTTGGTACGTGAAATTTCAACGTTCCGATTATATACTATTTTGGTTATGAAAATTCTGGACGGATTCTGTTTTTTTCCTTTCGGCAGCACACAGGATGCTAAACAAAAACGAGCAGCATTCCAGGCCAGGTCTAACATACATTTTATAAAGGCGCATTCTAATATCGGTAGCTCTAACGTCCGAACGCCCTCACGTCCCTGCTCATGGTTACACTTTCCATTAGAATAGCCGATGAGGCCCTTTTAGGCCACTATCTAACCTTCCATTATTTATGTGAAAACTATGCACTTGCCTTTGATAACACTCAATGTAACAATAAATAATAAATCGTTCTATTACTTGCCTCTGGGGGTTATATCATAGCAATTAAAAACAAATTTTTAAGTGGGTTTTAGAACAAGTTGACAAACGCTGTACAGAATTTAGTTCATGCTTATATAATAAGCAGTCGTATATTAAAAAACGGTCATCGAGCAGTAAAAAACTCCTTCTTTCAAAAAAGACAAGACAATTGTGATTTGACCAGCTTTAAGGGAGAAAAACTGTCACTTATGATATGGTAAATATGTGGTCCGAAATGACTGGCCTGCATATGGTAGTGTACAAGGGGTTCGAACAGATATAATCAAGGCAGAATTCCCAAACCGAATGAGACTGTCCACATCAAAGTGGTCAGACAAGAGGAGGCCAGACGCGACCGGTCACAGTCCGCCTAGAGTCCAACCGAGGAGGAGACTTTAAAGGATGTTATTATCAAGGTCAAGTTCAAGGCGCGCAAGTCAATTTCAAAGATAAGTGAAGCTTTGCATTTACTTGGATATTCTTAAGCAATTATCGCCTGTTTGTATACTTGCGTCGTTTTTAAAATCGCCTTTCACTACAGGGCATAAGTTTTCCCAGCTTTGTTTGACAGCGTGGCAAAATAGTCGTATTTTGTAAAAAAACCTTTGCAGTGACACCATTCCAGACAATCTCTTTCTAGTGTTCGTAGTTAAATAACGGTAGTACTTGCCATTCAGTGCGCTTTTATGTACGTTAGCAACGTTTTGATCCTTCTACTGTAACGAAAACGTTTTGTTGTCTGTAATGCCCCGTAGAGCACGTGCTAAAAGACGAAAGCTTCCGGCCTCCCCACCGTCTGCGGATGCTAGAATTGTGACTGAAGACATAGCAGGTGCCGGTATATGTTCTTCGCCTTCTGCAGATATGATTAACTCACAAATCCCTTTAGTACATGTGGAACCTCTTGAAACTTTAATCGTCCAAAAATACGCCTCTGCTAGTCGTAGCAGGCCATCAGCCGACGCAATAGTCGATCAGTTGATAGATGGCGACACAAACTGCACTTCTGAAAAAGCAATTGAATAAGCTTTTAAATTTACTGGGATAATAAGTTCGTAAACTGAGGAAAGAATTAAACGCAAGCATAATTTCGTACTGCGAAACATTCCGAGCCACTTATCTGCTATGGAGGGAGCGCATTTGTTCCTACAAAGTTGTGGCTTGAGTTTCAGTGTCGCACAAGCTAAACGACTGCGCTCGCTTAGCCGTAGTGCGCGGATACTAGTTACCCTTTTCTCCATGATAGAAGTCGATTTTATCTTGTCTAGGAGGGAGATAACTAGAGAATTCTGGTGTAAATGGCGCTGCTCCGTTTCGCCAGACCTCACACCCCTGCAGCGAAGACTGAATAAATTAAAATCGGCAAAAACCAACACCAGGATAATGACACCAACTGTCAGTTTGAATAAGTTCTCTACAATGCCATCTGCGGCCTCTGCAGTTCACGGCATAGTCAATTCCGTAGGGAATTCGACTACTCTCAATGCTGAGACCTTTTAAATACTCCATCACGCTTGGTATGAACACGTTTCTATCGACTCCCACCCGAGCAACCCCTAGTAAGCCTAAGCATGCATCCAAGTCAAAGACAAATCCAATTGCTGTCTCAGCCATTAGACACCCGAAAAATCCAACATCATTATAAAATCTTTTTCTATACAATCGCCTCAAACACCCCGACGCAAAACGTTGCGTGTTCCCAACTGCCCCCCAGCCCTCATATCGAGGCAGTTAGGCCGAATATGCCGATTTTCCCGCCATTTAATAGAACTCTTGCTCTAATGGAAGCAATGCGTCCCCCAACCCCTAACCTGTTTCCACCACAGCCGTTTTACCAATGTATTCCTCATGCTAGTGCCCATACTGGGTCAGTTAACGCATTCCCGCCGGAACGAAACTGAGGATAGTATGTGTTTCAGTATCTGGTCCGCGGATTTCCAGCTGAAAAAAAGTTAGCGAACAGTGGTAACCAGTTTACCTGCCCGCCATTCCCCCCCTTTTTATCCACGTCAGAATCTTCTGATGCCACAAAATATTTTGCAGAACCGTATGGGTACATCCGGCCCGTTTGCTCCGTGGGCAGACCAGCACTGGACGATGTAGCCCACCTCCCTCAGAAACAAACAGCCTTTCTCCTCAAACTTATTTTTTTTAAATTCCAGATCCTTGCTTAAAAAGGTGCCCTTGCTTTAGGCTCTGGCGTTCGTCCATTGTCCAGCTATGGTTTTAGTAATTGAGACGTGGGCGTAAGCCTCCGAAGCTGACTCCAAACTCTCTCTTCTAGGCTATAATTGCATTCGAAATGATTACCAAGACAGCCGTGGTGGGGTCGGTTACGTCTACGTTAAGCAAACACTTACATTTTTGCCGCTTGACATCCCGCGTTTTTCCGCAGTAGAAGGCAGCTGCTGGCTCCAGGTTGCACTAAAAAATAAGTTCTCCTTACCCGTTGGTTGCGTCTATCGCCTTCAAAACGCCAACGACAATTTTAATCGTTTACTCTCACAGGCATTTCATGCTGCGGCCGACTCGAGCTTTAAGTATCAATTGGTTGCGGGTAACCTTAATCTTCCCGAAGTCCGCTGGTCTCCCGCCTTCATGCGCCGGAAGGTTCGAAGACTTTCTTGAGGCTGTGCATGTTGGGATGTGGACTCAGGTTGTCGATTTTACCACCCGACGATCAAGCATGCTTGACCTGATTATTTGTAGAGGCTGCGTACCTTCGTTTTTGTCATCTCTTGGCCCACTCGGGGGCTCAGGCCATGACAGAGTTGTTTCAAGGTTGGAACTCGAGGCTGACAAAACGTTGTCCCCAAAGTATAGCTTTTTCCGCGATTTCCGATCAAATTGCTCAATCGAATTATTAACATACCTTAATTCCTACGACTGGAATGATTTCTTCCTTAGTTCGGATGCAAATGCTTGCACTGCAGAACTGTACGAAATTTTGGATCCGCTTATTTCTCGTTTTGTCCCCGTAAGAAAATTATTAATGTTGGGGATGAGGTTTTCCTACCCTTACCCTTTCGTCGCAGATTGCGCAGGCTTTATCATCGATTCCATCTTCAGAACGACGTTTCTGTCCTGCTGTTGACAGCCAGCCGATGAGGTCTAGTTTGGCGAAAATCATTCGTTAAGTGCCTCGAAACTTTTCTCTAGAAAAATACGAACTCACAGAAAGACGCAGCATCCCATCCTCCGAGACGCTCTCGGAAATCCCATAGTTGATGTCCAGTTAACCGCTGATAGCTTCAGTGATTTCCTGTCTAAAACGTTCATTGAAGACTCGACCAATCCGCTTCCGACCATCCAGGCATTGACCGGAGCAGTTCTAGAAACTATAACTTCCACTCTGGGTTGAGACTGTTGCGATTCGGTGTCTTCGTCAATCTTATTGTCCAGGCCCTGATGGCGTCCCTGTAAGCATTTTAAAAGCCGATGCAAATACGATTTTCCCATCCGTCTTATGCAAGATATTTAATCTCGCTCTTGAAAGTGAAACTTATCCTACCCTCTGGAGGGAATCACACATTTTGCCCATTCCTAAGCACGGCAGATCTACGTCATTTGATGACTTTCGGCCAATAAACATCCTCCCTGCAGTTTCAAAGATCTTAGAGAGATTGATCAAAGAGAAGATGATGTGTCACTTAACAGGGAATAACCTATTGACTGTTGCTCAGCATGGAGTCCTCAAAGCGCGGTCTTGTGGCACCTGTCAACTGTCTTTCTTTGACTATGTTCTCTATCTAAGGACAATTGTTTTGCACTTTATACAGTATATTTCGATTTCGCTAAGGCTTTTGATCGTGTTGACCACACTCTTCTTCTTCTCTTGAAACTGTCCTCTTTTGGAATAGGTGACAAACTTTTAATTTTTATATCCTCTTACCTG
The DNA here is from genome assembly GCA_902702965.1 of Spirometra erinaceieuropaei. Taxonomy (NCBI): domain Eukaryota; kingdom Metazoa; phylum Platyhelminthes; class Cestoda; order Diphyllobothriidea; family Diphyllobothriidae; genus Spirometra; species Spirometra erinaceieuropaei. The sequence continues at coordinate 150,279 of CACRXP010000670.1, forward strand.
TGCACTCGTACTCAACGAGTTAAGATTTCCAATACTATCTCCATCCCCACACATGTGAGGAGTGGAATAATTCAGGGTAGTGTACTCGACCCGCTTTTATTTTGCCTTTTTGTTAATGATGCACCCGATTTATTTCAGAATGGTAAGCCTTTCATGTATGCCGATGATCTTAAAGTTGCATATCGATAGAAGCCGGCAGATCGTGACATCGTGCTTGAGCTTCTCAAGATCGACTTACAGACTTTCACCCAGTGGTGCCGCACATGGCGCCTTTCTTTTTCTTGGCATAAGTGTTCAGTCATGGTGGTTGGCGACGACCGCCAACCTCAACTAAGTATTGAACGTCACGCCATAAATGTGTCTGGGGTTATTAAGGATCTGGGCATATCATACTCCAAGAGTCTCAATCTCTCGCAGCAATGTGCCTTGATAGTCTCCAAAGCACGTAGAACGACCGGGTTTATCCTTTGAAACTTCAAAACTAGGAACATTAGAATGCGCCTCTACAACATGTATGTTAGACCTGGCATGGAATACTGCTCATTTTTATTTAGCCTCATGCGTGTTACTGAGCGGAAGAAAATAGAATCCGTTCAACACTTTTTTTACCAAGAGAATTTTAACCCCGGAACACCAACATTTGTTCTACCAAGAACGTTGCCGGCTGACGGCCTTGATTCTTTATGGTTCCGTAGATTACAAAAGGGACTATCATTGCTATTTAAACTCTTATATAACCACACATTCAACCCGCTCACCTCTTTAAGACAACATGTCCACTCCCGACGTAACAGACACCGTGAGGTTTTTTTATTTCTTCCTCTGACACGTACTGTTAAATATCGTCGGTTCTTTTCTGTAAATGCTATTGCTATTTGGAATAAACTACCCAGGAATGTAAAAAAATCTGCAAAATTATCCTTTATTTAAGAGAACTGTTACTCGATTTTTTGCATTCAGACAAAGTCTTACAAATTTTGGGTGCTGAATCCACCGAACGACTGTACCGTAGCGATGGCGTTTGTGGTCTCTGAACACTATGGCCGGTCCCACCATGGACAGTTTCTTTGGCCATCAGCGACAGTTGTTCTTCGGCGCCTCTATTGTGACTATCCCCAACTTCATGAATGAAATTGACGACTGATAATATCCGATACCGTGCAACTCCTCCCTTCTTGACGATCGAAAGCTTGTCGCCAGCAGTTTTTTTTCTCCTGAACCCTCCAATCCATAAAACCAACGCGAACTATATTTCTATTCCTCTTCCGCGGGAGTTTATTTCACTGCTGGCCGGATTTGTGTTTAACGCTTCCCTGACAATGCCTGTAAACTGGCATGAAATAAAATAATTATAATTATAAAGTGTACGCGTACATGCAACCATGACGCTTACGTACTGACCGACCAAATTACTAGTAGATGACGAATGCAGAGGATTTCGCCGTGAGCGTCCACAGACATATTGGGGTTGAGAAGAAAAGATGGCATCAAAAATCTGCAAAAATCATCGCTGCAGGGAAGAAGTAATAACAATGGATTTAGTGGCCAATTAAAAACAGGGGCATTAAAAGTATAAGTGAGGGGTTCCACTTGATCTACCATTAACTCCCAGGAGGACACTTTTCAATTTCAAGAAGTTGAGTTTTCGGGAATGAAATAGACATTAGTGACTTTATACCTTCCGATGTAAAGTGCTTGCATAATTTCGATTTGAATACCAATAACTTAGACGATGCCCTAATTTATGTTAGAGGATTTTTCCAAAGGAAGGCGCATCTAGATGCAAAAAGGGAGAGCGTTTGGATGTACTGAAAAGGGGCGGCGGAATCCCCATGGAGGTGTTACGTATGGCGAAAGACCGATCTCTCGGAGTGAGAGTGTCAATAAGCGGAAGACTGGAGCCAGAGTTAATGGGAAAAAGGAGGCAAAGGCCGACTTTGTGTATTCTACTCCATAAAAACTTAATATTCGCCGACTGACATCTTTCAGTATAAGAAATGGCGGACGAAGCTTGAGAGAAGAGCCTTCGGGTGAAAAGCTTCTAAACATTTTCAATTTTATTGCGACCATATGCTTTAGTTAAACCAAAGCAAGACAGCAGTATTCGAGAACAGGAAGAACAATCATTGGATAAGGTCTTAGCTTCATTTCCGGAAAGAAAAGTTAAGGGATATGAACGCACATATCTGTGCAGCTTTAGCAGAGATTCTGTTTGCATTAGGTGATAACGCGAACTTATTTGTATAACTTATACCTAGGTCCTTTATGGTGAAGTTGAGTAGAGTCAGCCGGATTCCGAGAGCTTCGGATTTTACCAACTTACTTCTATGTGGCACCTTGTCGAAGGCTTTGCTAAGATCAAAGTAGATAACTAACATTGACTGCTGTTCATTGCGAACTGAATTGATTAGATTAAGAGAGGCCAAGTAGCAAGTTTTGCAGGATCTTTCAGGTAAGAATCCATGCCGATTAGAGCCCAGAAGCTGATTAGCGATACAGAAATTAAGAATTTCTTTGAAAAGTATCCTTTCAATATGTTTTGTTAGAAAGGGGGGATTTGAACGGATAAAGAGCTAGTGGAAAAGTCACGCAGCTGCCGTCTCAACTGTTAAGTATGCTGTAAATAAAATGAGGAACAACGGAATCCAAAGAATTAGACTTGAGATATCTAAAAGACACAACCACCATGATGTCTTTAAATATGACGTCACAAAGACCGATTGCACCACTACAGGAAAGAAAAGCGCGTCGATCCAATCACCCAATATAGCTATTTATTGAGTCGCTATCCATGCAATTGTAATTTAGATAGGTCCGAAAAGTGCTGATCTTCTTTGAAAAGGCAAGCGGTAAGCAACAATGAATTAATATGTGGTTACTCTCAAGGAGGTCCTTTTTAAAAGCAACAAAAAGAGGGGCAATGTCGATGGTAAAGATTAGGTTTAAAATATGATTATCTCTTGTTGGAGAGCGCCCCTGCCAGCACCAGCCCCGCCTAGGCCCGCCTAGCCTCCTCAAGAATGGCGGGGCTAGAGGGGGCCATGAGGGGGCTAGGCGGGGCTGTGGAGGGGGCCGTGGCGGGGCATGCAACTCGATAGCCCCGCCTGGCCCCGCCAGCGAAAAAAATGCGCAGGGGACGCCACATCCCCGCCCACTTTTGGCACCACTTTAAAATATTGTCCTGTATGCCGAGTCGCCTGAGGCGCAGTGCCTCATTGTTCCCACATATTACACGTCGGAACCCACCCTGCGTACGTAGAGTACTACGGTATTACATAGTACTCACAGTGACCCCGCCGTACACGTGCCCACTAATCGGCAGCCAACATTAAATACACGCGACGCAAATTTATGTGAATGAGTTATTTATTGTACAAACGAAAAAAAAATTGGAAAATATGTACAATCATAATAAATGTCACTGCCAGTATATACATGGACTTCAACATATGTTATGTCATTCATTTGTGCGTTCCAGAAGTCCCCACTTCGACGCCTGGTTCCTATAGTTGAAGAAAAACAATTCTTTGGAAAACATATGGTCGATGGAAGGGAAGTAATTCTTTAAAATTTAAATGATAATTTTTACACTACTTAAGTTCACTGCAGCAGTATGAATAGTTAATCTAAAATATGTAAATTTCATTGATGGTAATTACCGTGTTTTCAGATAGAGACAGTGTGGGACAACGTGTATCATCGCTAGTCCCTCCAATTGCCTCCCGGCGTTTAGCCCGGCCGCCATACTGGTTCCTCGATTCATGAAACCAATCAATGACAGTCTTACGAACCATTTCGTGGGCGCAATTACCAAAGGTAGGGTTGAGGCGAATGGCATCTGAAGTGTTAACAAATGAGGAAAACTTACCACACAGGAGTGCATATAAAGGACTACCAACAAAGGATTGTTTTCCCACGGAGCCACTTCAACAGTAGTCACGGCAAAGGGGTGGTCCTAGCATTTACTGAGGATATTCCCCAGGAACTCCTTGTAGTTACGTCCGCCAACTGAAACAAGTTGCTTCATCTATAACTCATGGAGAGTAAATAAGGCTGCATATTTACATACCACTTCTTCCCGAAAATCGGCATCACGATTTAGCTTCCATTCGAAGTCTTCGTAGGCGTCCTTCGTGCATAGCGGCAAGGGCAGTGCGGGAGGCCTTTGACCGACAAGGACGGTGGAGGCATGTATTTTTCCAAGTTTTTCAACCATGAGGGCGCAATGTTGTCGAAATTCCTCATGATGGACCGTCTGGTTATGGACTGATTTGTCTAATTTTTTACTAAACAAATCTAATCCAACGGCATAGAACACTTCCTTACCGCACAGATTTCAATTCCCTTTGTATTGATTTTAATATTTCACTCTGCGCCACAGAAGCATCCTTTTCCGTTTGCAGTCTGAAATGGATAGTAAATATAACCTGCTTACTGAAGTGAGGGGACTACTGAAGGTGAAAACCTGCCCCATCCGGCCAATGAAGTAGGTATGTTTTCTTCAAGTCTTGGCCTACAAACCATCAGACTTACTGCTACTTACTGAAGTATGGGTGGTGGCGACGGCCAGCCAGCTAGCGGCCTTACAGACTGTCGTTCCGCTATGTTCTCGTCCACATCATCCTCCGAATCAGAGGTTAGTCTGCGGACAAATCTACAAATTTTTTTTATTACAAGTGAAACCTTCTTCTTTCTAAAGCCTCGGCCATACTCCGTGGGCTCCGAAAAGGAGAGGTCCGACGTGTCCTCGGCCCTATGTACCAGCCGCCGGACCGCATCCAGAGTCAGGTTGACTTTTAAAATCCTGACAGGATATATGGTGCTTCGGTGATAGCCAGAGTAATTACGCTTCATAATTGCTTTGAATATTCAGTGAAAAACGATAAACAATTTGTATAAGTGGACTATGAACACCAAGGCTAAATACCACATACATAGACATACAACCCGACTACTTGAGCTGGTTGGTGAGTAGATACCCGAACAATTAGCATAATATACATAAATTAAATAAGACAGCTATCAAGAGCATGAAAACAGCATTGGTTGACTCACGATGTTATCTGCGACCGATTGTCAAATATACGAATTAATAACATACACAGATTGTAAACCGGTGGACAAATAAGAGTTTACGCAATGAGGGACTTAAACAAAACCTCAATATATTGTGCTCATCCGCAGCTACATTCAGTGGGCGTAAACGGATGCTTTTTCCATGATTTATAAGCCACTTCTGATAAATTAGCTCCTTTTAATGTCAAAGAAGGTACAATGAGTGGTGCTTTTGAAGCATAGCTTTCGATGCAAGTACGCTTCAAAATGCTTCAATCCAGAGGGGGCTCTGGCCCCGCCCAGCCCCGCCTATGAAGGAGCCATGTGCTGGCAGGGGCACGAGCTGAGACCAGTCGGAAAACTTGACAAAATCTCGGAAGGGTTGAAATCTAGGTAGACAGATATTGGAAACTCAATCTATTTCAGAAAGGTTAAAAGCCCCAGTGATTATTTTAGCATCGACAGCAGCTTCCGAAATTAATTTGAAGATTTCACAGAGTTGTGCATCACCATTGGCTGAAGAAATTGAGGAATTGTAGATACAACTAATAATTGCCGTTCTTTGCGGTGAGAGAATAACAGACGCAAAGCAGAAGTTTCCCGTGAATGTGGAAACATTCTGGTTATAGGTAGAGTGCATTCGGTAGGGTCTAAGATAGAGAAGACAACCGCCTCCACGCCTACTTGTGCGATCTTGACGTTAGGAATCAAAGTCATCTATAAAAGGGAAGAATGAGAATTAGAGGATGGGTCAAAAGTCCTGTTATCCATGTAATATCGGGCGTCATCTTGAGAACAAGCTCTCTAATTCGGATCATCTCGTTTATCACAGACCTGGCATTTAATAATAATATAATATAATATTAAATGTGTTTTGAATACCATGGTACTCTTCTACGGTGTTTAGAAAAATAATTTGGAGGTGGATATGTAAGCTGTAAAGCATTGTTATTTGGGGAATAAGTACCTAGGGGTCCAAAATTATCGACATTAGGGGACTTAGGAAGAAAAGACTAGGCAGGAGACCTGAAAGATATAGGGATAGAGTTTTCAGACTCTGGAATACTAAGAGGGTTGGAATAAGGATTGAATTGTTGGTAGTTAAATTGGAGAGAAGAAGGGAGCCTATAAGGAAGGTGGAGACTATCGGGGGAGGGTAGGCGGCTATAAGAATCAAATGGTGGGAAATTAGGTCTAGGATGGAAATAAAACAAATTAGATTGTAAAGGCCTAGTTAATCCAGGAGAAGGCGACACAACCCTAAATGGAATTGTGCTACCTTTCTTTTGGCTCAAAGTTAGATTCAGTCTTTGGAACACATCGTTCTGATGCCATGCCACAGGTGACTTAAATGGAGAACTCGGAGGACCCTGTTAAAGTGGGAAAGCTATCGGTCTACCCGATGTAAATGTATTTGCGGGCGTTCTAGGATGACTTTCAGGAGGATTAGAAACCACAACTGGGACTGCTGCTAATTTGGATGCAGATGAATGCGTTAGGCGGCTTGAGTGGGAGGGGTGTGCAGGAGTAAGAGAGAACAGTGAGTCGGATTTCCCAGGAGTATGATTAACTGAATTCTCTCGGTTACATGTAATATGACCAATTTCATGAGCACTTAACTGAGATGACGATGGTTTATATGAGAATAGGGACTAAATTCTATTCTCCATGGGGTAAGATCATGGCGAAGGAAAAATTTCGCGTTTTCGAGATACGCAGAAACACGATATTGATGGGCAAAGATTGAATTAACCTCAACTGATGAAGACAACTTTACTAAAACGGGCAGACGTTAGCTAGAAAAAGACAGGAATTTGGCGTCCGCTATTTTACAACTGAATCCACACGACTACAAGAAATCAACCGCCAAATCATCTGACCGTGCAGATCAAGGAATAAGTTTTAACAAGAAGTTATAAGCCCTTTTTGCCTATCACTTGATTCACTGGCAACCAAGTGAACGAGTGAGTCAAGACGTTTGCATTCTTTAGAGGGAACATCAGAGATAGTACCATCAAACAGTTTTCTTAGGATTGAGAGCAAAGTGCCAAAATTCAGCATAAAACCGTTGTAAATGTAAAGCGTAAGCAGATTAAGCTGTTTATCAACAACCACGTATGACAAATGACCATTAATGCTTCCTGACCTGAATCTGATTGAACCATGCCTAGGTACAGAGGCAGAAAGTTTTCTCCGATCTGTGACTTTTGCCCTCATCTTATCTCAAGGTAGGTTGCAGTTGAGTAAAACCTCTGACGGATCCTATGGCCTGATTTCAGCAAGAGGTCAACGGATTAGGAAGCCAAACAGTTCGCTTACGCGTACCACACGCGACCAGGCCCTCGCAGAATGCACCAGGCTTTTCAGAGGGCAGCTCGGATCTCATCTGGAGGGGGTGACGTCGAGGCCGCATTCAAAAGGAACCAATGGGTCTGGCTCTCGATCTTTCAACCGGTCAATCCAAATGCAATCACTGTACGGAGCACAAGGAACGAGTTCGTTGACAGTCTTCAACTTTAGGGCGCCGTGATAGCTTCAAGAGCATTGGGGTTACTATATTGGGGAATGCGCTGATGTGCCGTAGGGATGGATCCATCTGTTGCGTGAGAAAAGCCTTCGATATCTTACGTAGAAAACGGTAGTCGAAGGTCAATTTCGGGCATGATGCTTAAACAGTGGTTTAGTCCATTTCCGGTGCTTCCATGTCACCCACGACTAAATAAGGTGGACTAAAGGATTTCTCCAACTGCTCCAATAAATGAGTGCCGACGATGGGTTTTTTTTTCAAGAGAACCGGCACACTGTGAAGACGTCGAAAAACAGGGAGTCAGCAGCCCTGATAGTCAACCGAATGGGTTTCACGCAGCACGTAAACTTGACGATTTTTTGGATACCATCGAGACTGCTTTCCCGTACACAATAATCTCATTACCCAGACGGTTTTCCTGTCAGTTCGATATTTTTGATATCCAGTTAATGCTATTCTGCTAATACAAATACTCACAGAAAGCCAAGTTTTGGTTACCATCATTCCCGGGGACGGTTCAGCAAGGCAAATCTTTAGTTAATCAAGTTGTTATATGAGGCTTTGGACATTTGTACACATGCACCCCAATTTTGCGTCAGCCGAATATCCGGTCGCGTTTTTTTTCGGAATTTTTATTTTCACGTCTGGCCGGCGCAATTGATCTAACGGGCCATGAAAAGAAGTAAGAACCCCTGAGACACGGTTGTCAGGTCTGACCGCATTTGATTCAGACAAGCCCTGTACAACTAAACACTGCTGGGTGTCCCGACACTCTTGATTTTGCTTTTCTGGATTCTTTTATATGAGGATGAAGACTTTTTACCGTTTCCTTTTTGGATTCAATTTGCCTTCTCGATGATCTATCCCAAGGGATCCACTAGGTTGGTTTTGGCTTCAAGCTCATGTTATGACGTTTTTCTATCTTTCCTAGCCACATCTTGCTGTCATCTCATTCGGTTAAATGGTCTGTAGATCACTCGGTGTAGTTAAGGGAGCATGGGGACAACAGCTGATTGGACAGCCTCGTTATATCACCCTGGGGCGCAAAAGAACTGTTCTCATCTACATTTATATATGAAGGCAAGGTGACTCCCTTGGCAGGTAAAAGTTTGCACAGAAAACGGGTCTGCCTCCATCGGAGACTTCATTATAGTTACCCTGCCGTCACCGTTACTGGCGTCTGTACTTAATAAGTGGATATCTGTGTTTTGAGATGCTCCTTAGACGATATTATTTTACACTTTGGGGTTTTACGCTCCAACTTTTTCACCTTAACACCGATAGCCTTGTGATCATTTGTGTACCGCTGCATGAGTGTCCTTAAGTTTACAAGCTCATTTCCGAATTTCTTGACCTTGATGGAGGTATACGCGAATTTGACA
>CACRXP010000670.1:196301-218094 GCA_902702965.1 Spirometra erinaceieuropaei
TTATGTTACTCTTCACGTCTTATTTGTGATAAACTTTACTGATCCCCCTTTCTACCTGCCATTAAGAATAAAATGAATCTTTTCCGGAAATTATAGGGAGTTTGGATAGAGAACTGGTTCTGACAAAGGTTAGATCTTATCTCAGAAACGATCATCAATAATGTTATTTGCTCGTCAGTTAATGCTGTTCATTATCTTACCTTGCAAAGTTCAGAAACAGTAGTGATTGATTTATACTTTATTCATTTCGAAATTATACCTATAACCGCTCCTGAGAATAGCTTAGAACATTGTCATTCTTTGACTCCATTCTAAATCAATGCGACAGAACAATTTATGTTGACTGAATTTCAAGCACCTGGGACGCAAGGCACTGTCGATCCACTGTATACTCTTAAGAACATAGGCATTTGTTAACAGAGCTCGATTATTTAAAAAACCTTATCAATTTTTTAAAAGTTCTGCACTGCGTGTTTCTCACTGAAAACAAAAGCAGTCATCCTGTCTCTCGAAACAAGGTGCCGAAACCAACAGGTCATGGTTTGCGCAAATATATTTCCCATTTAAAAATGTCGTACGTCTTCAGTTAAGCATTTTCTATGAAAATCCGTGTAATGGGGGAACGTGGAAAGATAAATCTAGTATACAAGAGCAATAGTTCATTTATTGAGAACATTATCCACCGATACTCGTAAAATATAAATGGAAGTATTTATATGTGATCTCAAATTTAAAGCATACTTTGTAAGGGTTAAACACTGATAAGGAGAAATATAACTCCGATATAAATCAGACTTATGTTGTGCTAGTCTCCTAATCTGGGATGTCCAAGACAACGATAATATCATTGTTCAAAAATAATCATTTAAATGGTGTTTTTTATTGTTTTTATTGGTTGCGTAAACTGAAATATTATTAGTAAATGGATCGGTAAGTCATTTATCAGAGGATGTTCTTTTAATGACACTCAATATTCACCGGATTTTAGCGCGGTGACTTAAAATTAGTGTTATGGGTATATCTGTGCACGTTTGCTTAAGCGTACTCGCATTCAATGGATTTCAAAACCCTCGTAAGACAAAGAGGAATATATATTCCATATCTTTCAAAAGTAAAGTAAGGGAAGGTGTTACTTTCAGCAACATTACCACAGAAAATTGACGCTAAAATTCTTTATTGAAAAGAATGATGGAATTTATCTGGACGTCTAAAAACATACCACGTACATTATTAGTCATAAATTTTACCTTGAATGTCCAAGAAGATTCTCATTGGAAAATTTCCATCGAACTGTATATGAAGCAGAATGCAAAATAGCAAGACTCTTTCGTAATTAGAAGAAACTATGAGAAGTGAGGAGATTCACGCAGATGTAGCCCACTGATACTGTGTTCCTTGTCGCCTAAGCTAACCGGAAATCGTATTTTTGTCGTTACTATTTAGAGCACATTTTTTGTTACTTCAAGTGGTCTGTTACAATTAATGACTTTTAGTTATTTGAAATACTGTCTGCTCTACCCACCTCTGATAGGGAAATGATGTGGTGTGACTTTATCTTAAATAAATATCAGCGTTAGTCCACCAGTCAAGCAGTCGTTCACACTGGGAATATTTTCGGCCATTTCATTTGTTTCGTCATGAATTTCAACGTATCTGGCTTTTGCGAAATATATCTTTCTGCGTATTCACTTTAATGCCAATTTTGCGTTCTTAAATTCAAGTAGAAGTATATGGAGGATTAAGCCTACCTTGATCATGAACTGGCATCTGGATAAGCACTTGGCGAATGTTTTCTCGTCGAGAGATCTCACATCGGTCTCCGTGTCATGGCAGCACCTCCAAGCCGGAAAGTTGTCGTCCACTTGAAAATCCTGAATAAGCATTTGAAAAGTGCCACTCCCCTGTGCAACCTATAGACAAGAAAAACGTTCTCTCATCAGCACGCACCAAGTAACACTAAAATCTCTGCATTTAACCGATGGCCGCTTGTGTGAAGAGTCAAGGTTCGTGTGTGCATCATTCTTTTCTGATCATCCAAGACGGACAAATTACCATTGTTAACTTGATCAACATCAAATGAAATACTATCAACTACTCTGCGGCCATTTGTTCACCTCTTCGAGAAATCTGCCGGCTATGAGGTGGTTTTCAGGTTACGCATACAGATAGGTGATTACGTTTTAGCACCAGCCGATCGCACATTAAAACAACTCTGCCTTTCTGGATATGTATGCAAAAGAATGGGAAAGGACAAGCGTTTTAAGCCAACGTTCACTTGCGGAACAATATTCATAAGTTTTGTCTAGCCAATCAAGCTTGTTTTTTAAGAGTTACTTGTCTAGTTATAAAAAAATTAACTAACGATGACGTATTTAGGAAGTTATAGATGTTTGCAGTCGGAAGGAAAGATAAAAGTACTAAGCACCTAAACTTTAGGAGAAAGAAGACACTTTACTGTTCTGATGCGCCCAGGTCATAAGCTGACAACCACATGCGAACATCATTTTAGTACATGCGCACACAACCACACTAGTTGACGCTTAACCTTATGTCATCCAGGAGTGGGGCGGAGAATGCGCAATTGGGAAAATTCCCTAACACTTTCCCCACAAACACACCCAGCTTGTTCTTTCATCTCTACTGCGACCCAACTGGCTAGAACTGTCAATTATAGGGCAAAATGTTATTTTCGGGTGTAAGCAACAGCGTTGTATCATTCTTTTTCATCAAGGTTAGAGGGAGGAGGAGGAGGAGGAGGAGGAGGAGGAGGAGGACGGTCACCCTGATGATGATGATGATGATGATGATGATGATGATGATGATGATGATGATGATGATGATGATGATGATGATGATGATGATGATGATGATGATGATGATGATGATCCGGTCTCTTCTAATTGAGGTTTTCAGTTTCGCATGCAGAGGCAGGAGCACAAAGGCGGGCAATTAACTGGACGCCGGACAAACAACAGGTCGCGGACGCTCAGTCGGATGGCTGGAGTGCACGCTCCTCGCGGCTGCCAGTTTTCGGGGCCCCACCAAGGGATGTGACGGTCGGGAAGACCTTCTACTAAGCGCCCACGGGTGGTCTCGCGGCGGCGTGCACACGCATACTTCTCTCGCCTCCCCACAGCTAGCAGCGGCGACACGTGATCAAGGCTGTATGATTTAATCTACCTCAACCTGGGGGTTGGGATGGGGGGAAAGCGGTGTGGCGCTACGCAAGATAGGAGGGAGACGCTGACACAGTTTGTGATGGGTATCCTTAGTTTGACTGAAGCCCCGTCGGCTGTTCCAGCGCGATCTCTTGCATAATGTCCGTCTTTGTCGGTGGCTTCTGCAAGTGGATGGAGGCGGGGGGAGGCAGACGGTAGACGGACAGAGGTTGTGCCCTGTGTGATAAAGTGTTTTCGCGGAGCCTCAGAATGCAGAGTTGTTCTTCATCACGTCGCCACGTGCTTCAAGTCATGTCCACCGAGATTTTGAACTGCATGAGGGCGGGATTCACGTGTGCGCTCGCTGATTGTGTACTCTCGATAATCAGGCACAGTTTTTACCGAGTCCTTTGGATGAGAAACTGACGCAGGGAAGATCATTGCTCCACAGGTGGTAGAGGAACCGAATTTCCCTCCTGTTGGTTGAGTTGAGGGAAATTTGATTGCAACACTCTCAGCATTGCCTTCCAACCGCCCAAGTTCAATTACAACAATCGCCATAGGATCCCTACGCCCCAGCAATTATGATAAAAACGGGTTGTGGCATTAACTTGGTCGATTGGCTAGCCATTCAGTTTAGCGGATGAAAATCTTATGGCGGTTTGTGTGACGGAAGAAACAAAGGGGCGATGTCGCAAGTTACTCAGTGAATAAATATGGAAGTTTCCGATATTTATTAGTCGTGGAAGAGGCAATATCTTATTTCATTGTGAGTTTGAAAATGCATGGAAAAGTCCTGCTAAAATAAACGAGTACATGCGACTTCTATTAGCTGTCATATCTAGTATATTCCATAAAAGGTTGTATTATGCCAATTATTATGTAACATATCGCTTAATCGTCAGTGATAATTGATTGGGGATGGAGGCATTTCTCGTAACTTGTCCTTCGACATGTTAGCAGGACATGTTCTGTTGTAAGTCGGAGGGAAAGTTGGCATAGGTATGAGCGTACTTAATTTGCCTACGCAGTGCAAGCTCGAAGACCGTGTTGTCGGAGCAAATCTGCCACGCCGGTCACAGAAGACATAAAATGGTTCAACAAAACTAAATTTATTTTTTGGAAAAGGCCTTGAACTAAATCGTCGAAGGTTTGCAAGTTCACCGCCTACTGCAGTCTTTCGACAATATGTGTTAACATAGCGGTCTTTGGGTGGCAGTTGCTAATAAAATGACATTTTAAATAGCAGAACTTACTAAGGTGAGATTTCAAAACTCGCAGGGAGGGGAAACTCTCTTAAGCTGCTCCATCCCCCGTAGAATATCGACTTTTAGTTGAACATCTGCTCAACCACACCCGAAAAAATCCTGTTTAAATAATGCTAACTTGTTCGTTGATTTCCATGCCTGCTACTTTAGAAAATCTGATTGGCCCCATCATTCCAGCACCGCCTTTAAAATGGACGCTGTTTTCTCCAAGGGAGTAAAAAATATGAATTCTGCGTGCATCTCCTCAACAAAATACGTCTTAATTTATAAGACCATTAAATATCAACGGGGAAGTACACACTTGCAGATTATATTACAGATAGCTATTCGAAAAGAGGCGTGGTGATTAGGCCGCTAATCAGTGCATGTGAGTTAACTTGGGATTAAGGCCCCCAGTATTCTGTTCCGTAATCTCGCCTAAATAACTGAGGGCTTGATAGGAGATCCCCGACAATAATTCGTAAGCTTGGAGGCAGAGAAATTTACCCACGTTCAGCTCGCGTCCCCCATCTTAGGGCCTACTCAAACGCGAATTCCAGGAATGAGGGTCGACGTAACCACTGAGATGATTCAATGATTGCGTTTGCGACAACGATCTAAACTTCAGTTACGAGATTCATCGAAATCCATAGAAAAACCCCGTTTGATGATAGATTTACGGCTAGAAATTCACCACAGACTGAAAACATCTCACTAGCTCGTATCCGCTCAACGTTCACGTCGTCAGGGAGTAAGAATATGGATTGTATTTGAAGGTAAGTTGCAGAAAAGGCACAAATTCGCGAAAGGACTTGACTGAGGAGACGTTATTAGAGAATCCTAAGGTCCCTTTGTAGTGAAAATGGTTATAGGACCCACAAAAAGTACTTCGAAGGAAATAGACTCTAAACATGTAATCTGAATTAAGTTTCGCTGCATGCAGTTATCGCGATATAAAGCACATCTGGGAACTTCAGGAGGGAAAGTATACTGTACAAACCAGATTTTTTAATTTCAACTCACTATATAACCAAGATTCCGCCTTTATTTTTAGTAACAGGAGACAAAGGACATTATCTAGAGATGTTTATGTCATAAAATGATACCGAATATGACAGCCTTCGGATTTCTTCAATTTTCCTGCGTTTTGTTCACGCGCACGCATCAGTCATATTCACACCCTTAACTGGCTGGTCGGTTCCCTCAGACACGCCTGTTACCTGTAGAGATATACACTGGCTTTCTTGTTTGAACGAAGCAGGTACTTACGTCTTACGTGTACAAACAAAGCAAATTCGCCCATCTTCCGCACTTTACAACTAATATGAGTCCCATCTGCGAAGAGCTGTGACGAGCGAAAACTATCCTTAAAAGAGGAAACTGAGGTAGGTTTTCTTGTAAATTGCTCGTCCCCATCTTCACTATGACCCTCCTCCTCCTCCCCCACTCTTACGATGGGACAGGAGTGACTGTGAGCGATCTTCAACCTCTCCGTCCCCCCGCCCTCCGCCAACACACGTGCAGATGTCTTACGCAGGCGAAATAAATATCCCTCGTTGACGGGCTACATGAGGAGCGGCAACTTAAAAGTGCCAAACTTTCTGCCTCGTCTGCCATCTCCACCCGCACCGTTCCGCACTGCCTCAAACTGCCCTCGCTTGCACTACCTTCCAAGTCCTTCTAATTGAGCCGAGCGATTAGATGCATGTCATGCAGTCCGCTGACCTAATTAATTTGCTAATGATAACTGCACCACCCGCAAGTGATTGTATCAACGGTTCAGAGGCGCTAATTACTTTGCCGCGCAGTGATAGTAACAGCAGGATCAATCCTGCAACCTCACAGTGGTGTGCCAGGACGATGGGCGGGGACATCTACCTACGAATGTACAAAAATCAGGCCGCACATGCACTGGTCTGATCCTCAAAAAACAATAATTAAGGCGGAAAACAGTATAGCCTATTGAGTGTATTGTTTAAAGGCTTCTTAAATGCATTAGTGTAGAAGTGAAGTATAGGGAGGTTTTGGGATGATGGCCAGCATTCAGAGGGGAAATGTTGACCGAAAAATCAACCAACAGGAGATTTCTGCTAGAACCCAATGTTACAGGGAACAGTTTTGTACAGACTTTTGATTAAAAAACGTCACTGTTTTCCTGTGTAACGCCACGAAAGTTAGATACAGCCAAACAGAGGGCAAAATGTCGTTGGAACAGTTCCTACATTAGGTGGAGCGCTTTTTCCTAATACGCTTACTTTAGCACTGAATAAGTATTGTGGTCAGATAAAGGCACTCGACAACCTTGAACATTGACGAAAGTGTAGTCAGTATAGCTCAGAAGCGTGGGAAATCCTCTACGTCTGAGAGGCAAAATTAAACGCATTCCAACCTTATAACTGGGAAAAAGAGATGGTTCAAAGTGGGAAACCTTTTGAGCCAATAGACATTAGAATACTGAATGATCTGGTGGACAATCCGCACCGATTATTGAAGCTTCCTTGGAGATACGTTTCGATGTAAAGGTCCTCTAGGACTATTTCACCCAGATTGCCTGCATCTATTTCTGAAATAAAGCTAGAACGCAGATGTCCCCCTGATTTTGTCGATTACAGAAAACCGTACCGCCAGAATTTGGCAAACTTATCTTACTGTTATACACGTTAACCAAAATCTTTTTACTCACTTGTATAAAAGTCGGCGTATTTCCGAGTAGTGTTAGGTAGGCAGTTAACTATTGTTCATTTTATAAGAATTACATGTCTGTTTATTTTTCCACACTTGGATAGACGCGTTTTGCCGCCTACGTTTTTCTGTTCAGGTAGTTTGCACGATACCACTGCAATTTCAAAAGAATCCAAACGAGCCCGAAGGGGCAATTTTAAACATAAAAAAGTCAACAGAACAACTCGGTGTTTCTATACGAACGTACATTATGACGAAAATGGTCTTTGACAAATTCTTTCAGCTTTGGGGCTTAATTTAAATCCAAAATTTATTACTAGCCAACAAGAAGCAGTCAAAAAATTCTCCTATATAACAGCAGTCCGATGGCTGAAAAATGCTTACAGATTAGGCTCGTTGGGATAATCGAAATTCTTGGCAGTTTGCCAATGCTTCAGCACAGCTTGGTTCAGCTTCTTTGGCCATTGTGTCAACTCGTAAGGAAAAAGGAATGTCTTAAGATCCTTCACTTAAAGGGAGCAAAGACAACTGAGGCGGATCTGATTGTTTCTTATATCGTTTTTATCCTTTCTCAGGCCAATCGCAATGTATTAGACTACTCTGCATCTCATCTTACATGATAAAGTACACGTACCCATTGTAAAAATTAGGGACAGAGTGATAGCCATTAAAGTTTACAGTGTTACTACTACCTACCCGAAGACACATGAGGAGAAGGCACAGTTTGCAGAAAAAACCCTCGTTGGCAAACATTGCCAAAAATCAGAGATTTGGCTTTCTTCGAAGTAGGAGTACAAATCCAGTCAAGAGGGGCGCCGTGATGAGTGTGTCCCCCGGGTTGAAAAAGTCTTCCGTGACAGACAGTGTTCGTGACCGGGTCTTCAAAAATGACTAATCAGTTGGAGTAAAAACCAGCTGCTTCAATAAATTTCATGAGCAGCAGAAACTGCTTCAGTAGTAGAGCGAATGTAAATGCCTAGTTAATGTCTACACGTGGTTGATGAGACGGGCCGTACTTCGTTTGCGTATGGGTACTACCTCTCAAATTCATGAATTAATAGTTCCAGATCGGTCGAGATTTTCCTGATTGGCCAGCAACTGCTTCTAAGCGATTTTTGAGTGGCTATTCAGCTTTGCATAGTGCGAATTAAGTTTCCCGCACAACCGCAACCTACTTGCAATCACAACCGAGCAATTGCATCGGGCCTCAGTGGGCGTTCGGCCACGCCTTTTCTGACCAATTGGATTAAGCCTGTTCTTACTGGCTGATGAACGCACTATGCGCAGCCGTTTGCCCATGAACCGTCGAGTCATTCATTTGCCTCCCTAACATCCCGTAGAGGGGTCCTCCGTCCCATCAGTACATAGGAGAACTGTTTTTCTAACTTTATAAAAAGGCATTTACACCACGGTTTTAATGAAATTTGGGATAACAGCTTTTGCTGTAGGGCGTCTTCTGCTCACATTACCTGAAAACGTCATCATGCTTTTTTACTGAAGCGCCGAAGTATAAATAAACATGTCAATCGCAAGTCTGAATGATCGGCATTTGTGGTGTATTGTTGCATTCGACAAGTTCGTGTTGAACACTTTGATATAACTCAGACTCATGGGTCGCATTCAAATCCGGCGTATAGTTAAGAAATAAGATAACTTGCAGCTCGGGGATACCATACGGCTCTTCCAGTCATCACCTTGAAGTACGTGCTACTGATAAAACTTTAGGTGTCGGCATTAAACCGCCATTTTAAAGTTGCCCACTCAGTGACCTATAAATGTGAGAATTAAGGCTACCTTAACTTACAATTCTATTGATATTTTCGGAATTCCCACGTCCTTGTCGGGATCAGCACTCGACATCTGCTCGGCTATCTGAACCGAAAGGAAACCAGGCCTGCTCTGATTCAGCAATAGGGGATTATCTTTCTTTTCAAAAGATAACTTTATCCAAACAATTTGCTACAGACATCCAGATAAAATGAGAATAGCTTCTGGGAAGTTATGATGACAAAGATAACCCCTTGACTGCGTTTTGAAACTTCGCGCAGACTCAGCAGTCAACCAAACAACTACTTTACTAGAATCAAAGGCGCCCAAAATATTGAAAAGCGTGAAATTGGTAGAAGTATGTAAATATGCGTGAAAATAGACAAGATGGTTACCCGAGGTTACAATATTGATAAGCATGGAAATTAATACAAAAGTGTCCGCATATTATATTCAGCAGTCTTCATTTGAGATCTTTCCAGTCCCTATGCCAGTAGTTATCAAAAAGAACCAAAACATCTTCTCGGAGAAAAACAATCCTATTAGTTTTCTACTATTTTGAAACTTGGCCAGCATTTCACGGAAGGAATGCACGAAACGTTCACGATGTTTGAAAGCAAAAGTGGTCTCGTATTAAAAAGCTCGGTGTCGCATCCACGTTAATAGAACATCCTGCATTCAAACTTTCATGCCCACTAAACATAATCTCAAATATATCTTACTGTCTTTATAAACAAGCCTCCTAATGCTCATAAAATATCGGGACAAAATGGCTCTTCATTGTAACCAGCGTCAGTAAACTGGATCATATCGGCATCGCATAAACACCCGAGCAACAATCTTGCGGGACTGTTTCCTGCGCTGCACTTATCGTAGTGAGGGTGGATAAGGTTTAATGTAAACTGCCGTAAGTCAACGAAACTGAATGCTTTCGGCCAACACATAGTGATCTCGGACACACCAAATTACCAGTACAGACCCTCCTGTGTGAGTAGGAAAAATCGATGAAGTGCTTTTTGACCCTGAGTCTGCATGTTCACAAAGAGACTAAAAACGCTATAGAAAGGAGAGGGTAAAAATGAAAACAGAACGGCTAACGAGGGTTTGAGTAAAAAAACAGCTTAGGCATTTCTTCCAACGACAGCGTTCCGTACAGTGCGAAGGAAGGCCTTTTCAACATCTCAACGATTCACTTTGTTCTACAATGTAATTGTCTAGTGACTGAACGTTTACGGTAGCAGTTGCGTACCCGCGACTAAATCTACAGATGCTTGAAATATGCGTTTGAACGAAATAACAAGAGTAAACGTCATATATCGACCACCAGTAAGTTGTATTTCGGTACACAGTAATCTCAAGTTTGCAATTAGGGATTCTAGGCACTAGTTGACGGAGGAATGCGTACTGTCCTGCATTTGACTTGTATTCAGCAATGAATTGAGAGCTCGAGTTAATTGCACATGATGCAGTCGGGAAGGCGTCGACCGGTTCAGTGTCAAATATGACAAAAGTGTTATACGTGCAACACCACCATATTATGAGCAGTCGTAGATGTTTGAGGTTAGTTCCTGCTAAAATTCTCCGGAAAAGTGTATGTAAAAAAATGAAACTGAGGAAAACCCATAGCAAGTCCATCTTGCTGCTGGCAAACTCTACTTTCCAGATTAACTAGAGAAGACTTAAAACATATTCTAGAATATGCACCGGGTTAATCAACCGAAAGTGATACGAAGTTGACTACGTTCGACTCCGCTTCTAGTCGGCGTCCAAGAGTGAAAAAACAGGTTTAATCAGAAACTTCGTGAGAAAGAGTGATGGCGTAAGAAATGTATGTGGACACATCCTCTTCTGTGTTTACTGCTCTTATCTTCCTAGTGAAGTTAATGGCGTTCTTGATGCAGCAGACGGTGTTTTGATTTGAGAAGTTAGCAGCCGAAAATAAAAGCTCACTTATTATTGTCTTCAACAGCCTGTTACTTCATAAGAAGACTTTGAAGACATGCTAACCTTACAAACTCTCCTCAACTCTTTACCTGAGATTTAAGATCTCATGTTTTCGCTAGCTCGTGTACTATAACCTCAATACAGCTGTTCATAAGCGTTCCTGGTTTCTATTCCGACAGATTAAGTAATTAGGCTGGGTGGTTTTCGCATATCTTCCAAGAATAAATTAACTTCTTCGAAATTACTGCTACAGTTGAAGTGATCAGCGTATTTCAATGCCGGGAAATAGAATGTGTTTTTAGATGTTTTGGCCCCCAAATCCGACCCCTGGTCAAAGGCAGTAAGCTCCTGGCAAAAAACGTTGGTACTTGAAGACAGTAACTTTTCAGCAACAAAGATCTTACTTAATCATCCTCGTCTTCGTCATTGATTGCGATGGTGTGACATGCTTGTCCGGTCCACACGCAGGTTGTTCGATACTTCTCATGACCACTCCGCTCAGCCGACAATTTAGGATTTACTGTGCCCAGTGGAGGCGGTTGTTTCGATGACATTACTGCTGGCCGAGAAGCACAGCCAGGTCAGTTTGCTGTACACGTGATTGTTACACCATGTAGGGGTTTTAACTTCATCAGAGATAAAGCTTTTTTCCGGTTGTGGAGGTCGAATTGTGTCTTTAGATTTGGACTTCTTCTTCACTGTTAAAGCGCGGTCGGAACACTTGCCTGTTCTATGGTTGTGCCCAATATGGCGAATGACTCCCGATATGTCCTTCCCTATGGTTTTGCGTTGAATATTTGCCTAATACGTGTGGGAAACGTCAACTCTGAGTGAAGTAAGACAGTCTTTGGTTCCAGAAAACCGTTTTAACAGGGAAATAGTCATCAGAATTTGTGATTCTCGCTGTCGAACTTATTGCTTTAGTTTTTATTGCCCCCTACTAGAAAAGCACGCAGCTAACAATCTTATCAAAAGAATCGCCAAAGGTTTTTTCTAGTTTTGACAGTATATATATATATATATATATATATATATATGTCAACATGAGTGAAGATTCGAGATCCAGAGAGATTATCCCGTTCATCATCCCCAAAAGAAAAATGGCAGAATGGCATTATCGACAAAGACTAGGAAGACTGGAATGGCCACTTCTGGCTTATTAACCGTCGTCAGCCAGCCATACCCAACCCCGAAGTGTGGAACACCCGAGGCTCGAACTCGCGACCTGTTATTTAGAAGTCAACGCCTCTAACCACTGGGCCACCATTCTGCCTATATCATGCGCCGCTGTGCGGCTGCTGGTGGGGCTCAAGAGAGCCCGTAAGGCACAACGGAACGAGTGACTTCGTAAGGACGATCGGTGAGCGCCCCCTACCATTATATATATATATATGGCAGACGCAGACACCGTAATAGTGCACTTTTTTAAACTTTGATAATGTCCTGATTACAAGTTTAGTCCGACGTTTCTGAGATTTGTTGTTACACTTTTCCAAGTTTCTTTTACTTTTGCAAACTGAAGTTAAATATACCGGATTTAACTTTGTGGAACACACAGGCAGTTAAATTAGTCACATTTTTAAGATAGTTTTGACCTAGTTTAAAGAGTCGGTGAGAAGTAGGAATCAGCGTGCGGAGATCTACCGCCGTTCCGTAAGAGAAATATGCTGAATAGTTTTAAAAATAGCAGGATTCTGCAACAAAGGAGAAAGAAACTGAACGGGTTTCTTGAATAAAAATGAAACGCCTGTTTCTGAATCGTCAAGCCCGATGTAATGATGATTTCGCTGACTTCAGGACGATTTTTCACGTGCTACTATCACACTTTTTTATCTATGCGTATCAAACATACATTATGTCATTACATTATTGCTCCTCATGGTACCTGAAGCTTCATATGCTGTATCTCATTTAGAGACAAAATAAAGAGTTTCCCTCCTTTAAAGATAATGTTTTGAAAACGAATCTATTAGAATGATGGCCGGAAAAAGTTACCTTCAGAGAAGGAAGTCCATGCAAGGTCCGATACACATTCGAGACCAAATCAACGAACTTTTTATATAAAAGATAGGATAGCGATCTTTCAGAAATCCGGACTGATTTGAGTCTTCAATGAAATACTTCGTAAACACTGTAGAAATTTTAACACGACTTAAAAAGACCAGGTTTCGACTTAATTCACATCTGAAGTAAATGTTACTACATGTCGAAATGAAAGCTGAATGTCTTAGAAGGTTGCAGATTCCGAAATAGAACTAGGTCAAAGTTCCCAGACCTGAATTATTTCTTGAAATGCTTCAGAGACAAGCTTTCAAACGAAAGCTCGTTCGCACTGGTAAACTGCTGTTTTTAACCTGTTTAAATAAAATTGTACAACTGCATTTGTGCATCCTTGCATTTGTAGATTATTACTTAAATATAACCCAGAAAACATTGAGAAAACGAAACCTTCAGGTGAAAAATTGTTAATAAACAAGCGCATGACAAACCGAATGAAATTCACAAATAACCGGATGTAAATCATATTTTAGATTACACAACGGTTTAAAGGAAATCGATTATTTATTTTCATGGATTTCCTGCCAGAGTACTATTGCTCTTAACTAAATTCTCATTTATTGCCGGGCGGCAAGTGTAGAACTACCATATTTAAGGGAAATTTTTGAAATTGCCAAAACGTGGCTGTAAGTATAGCGAAAATTAAAAATCAAGTATGATCAGGGGATATAGTTTATTTAGTTTAGGACCCAAGGGTGCTTACAAAAATTACAAAATTATGGAAGGTAGATATTTGGAAAAGTGCATAACAGAATACTTCACCAAAGCAACATTTCAATCGCGTACTTTGATCGTTACGCGAAGGGTCAATTTTACAATGGAGTTAAAACGTACCCTCTCTCAAAAGTAATCATTTAGTCTAATGGTCATTTGGCGCTCCTTCTAAATTATGTAGATTGCCTTAAATATAAAGGAATAATACGGTTGACTTCCGGTATTCGCGGAGTTACGGGCCACAGCTATCTGCAAATAGTTGGAATTTTCAAATATTTAGCATTGCTATAAAAACGCTTATAACTGCTTTATAACGTCCTAAAACCAAATATGTTCTAAACTTTCAGCTTAACACACTTTCTCATTACTCGCTATGTTTACATTAATATCAGTATTTAATAATTGGTAAATCTGTTTTTATTATAAGTGCATTTGGCCAAGAAAATAAACCCAAAATACTAACGAATATCTCGTGACTTAGGAAAAAAGAAATCTTCAAATAATGAACCGTACGTAGGCGGGGGTCATTTGTGTATAAATGAGGGGACTGGGCGCAACTTTAAATCATGATAACGCGTCCTCTCTGCGAGGCAGAAGGTACTTTGATCAAAATTAGGTTTTTCTTTTTGTAAGACATTGTTCGGCGAACGTAGCTTAGTCATTTTATGTATTGTAGGGAACATAAAGATCTGAAAATAATTTCACTTCTTCAAGATACTTCAGCCAGGCTAACTAGCATTTTGTCCATTTCTCAAGGTGTTTTTGAAGCTTGATCATAAGATGCCGGGAGATTAAATGCAACTGACCAATGTTTAAACCCGCAAGTATAAGGAAACCAACTCTAATTACCATCCTTGACAAAAATCAGAAAAATGGAAAGTCTACCCCACGTCTCTGTCTAGCAAAGTAAAAAGATTTCCGTATGCTTGGTGTACTGTCAGAATAAGGTACACTCAACTCGTGTGATGTGCCACAAAGGCCTTTTTCATTTTAAATTTAAGTTTTTTTAATTTTAGTGAGCAAAACTGATTAAATAGGCTTCTTTGGGATATATTTTGCAGTTTTTAAACACTTAACGTTAACAGTAAAGGTTAACTATTATCCGATCATCTTTCGGATTGGTTCTTTCTCAGACCTAGAAAACTTTTCTGGTACTCTTGTTTTTCGATTTCGCATCTTTTTGTACGTTATCTTGACGGTACTAAGACCTGCGGTAAAATTCAACAGAAAACGGACTTTAAGAAAGCTTTATATTTTATTCTTTTAACCCCTTCATCGGCTTCACCAAATTTTCCATGTCGAAGCGTTATCAGGTCTTTCTATGCCTATGTCTTTCGTCTCCGAAAATCATTGTGACCGACGTTTTTATGGTACTACTTTAGGTTCACTATATTTTATTCTTTGAATGAGCGGCACTTCATCAGCAAGTCAATATTTTCAGTCTTCTGGTTATGTCGACGATCTTAGGCATATTTGTCTTTTTTTCTAAATTAGAGATCATTGTTGCATTAAATAATTTAACTCGGATCTTAATACCGTTCTTGAATTGGGTTTAAACTGAAAGATTAAATTTCCTCCCCGAAGTATTCCTTCACAAGTTTCGTTTCAGAAAGATGCCCACAATCTCTCTTCTTTCAAAATGCTCATTTGTTTGGATTTTCTCCCGTGCGGAGGTTGGGCCCAATTTATGTAAAGAGTGCGAATTCTTTTCCCAATGCCAACTGGATTACTGAGAATGTAACTTGGCTTTGGGGTTTCGTTTGTACAATTCAAAATAAATCCACGGCTCTTTATCAACTTCTGTTCTGGTAAATACCTGTTTCCCTTTTCTATCCCAAAGGCTCAAATATTAGGCGTAGAAAACTGCTCACTTTGAATGCAAAAGTTACTGCTTTTCTTTCAAGGGGTTTTCTATATTTTTCTGACTTTCGCTCATCTCTACAAAGGTCAGATATTACGTTTTCAGTTCTGCTAAGCATTATTGGGTTTCCTCGGTTCTGTAATACCGTTTATCGAGGTAAATCTGATTATTATCAAATAGCCAGCTTTCAGACAGGCTCTCAGGAGCACTTTCTGCCTGCAGTCAAGAAACAAATGCTTTCGCTCTATCCTCTTAGAATTTTGAGCCATTCCATGGTTTTCCTCCCTACTCCATAAACGTTCATATATTCTAGCGTTTTCAAGGCTCTCTGTTGAGCCTCAATTTTCTCTACCTGTCTGTTATTTGGGATTCTTTTTCTGCATAGTAATGTACCTTTTGCATGCAGTTTCCGATCACATTTTTTGAACTTTTTTTACTGACGGTGCCTCCGATGGTTTAATGAAACTATTACTTATCCTCAGATGACCGAAGACCGAGAGGAGCCTAATGGTTACCGGGTCGGCGCTGATAAAAACGCCGCAGTTCATCCTCTTTCACCAAGAGCAAGTAATTCACCAATTTAAATTTCTACAGAATTCTTTTTAGAACTCGGACTATTGTAACTTTTGAAGTCATAGGGATTTTTATCAACAGGAAATTCAGATTTTGGCATGGTTTTTCTCGATGATGCATCATTTGACGTCTGAAGAGGACTTCTGGTACATCTGGCCAGCTCTACGTTATATCTTAACTCAACCGATTAACCTGAATACCACTGGAGGCCCCAGTGGGTCGCGCCCAGTTCTGAAAGGAAAAAGAGTGTTTTTTGGAGGCAGGCCAAAATGCTTTTCACGTTTTCAAGCAAATGAGAGACATATTTAGGAAAGTTCACCGGAAAAGACACCGGAATATGGGCCCGCTACACTAAGGGTCTACGCTAATTGTCAGAGATCAGGTTTATGTTAGGGGTAAGATTGGGGTTGAGGTTAGTATATGGGTTATGGTGAGGATTAGGGCTATGGTGAGGAAACGAGAATATTTCAACTTGATTTAATTTAGCGCAAGGAGAAACTTTCCTATTCCCGTGTCTTATAGCCTACCTTTAACCCCTTTTTTCAGGTGGCCTTGCGCAGGTCAGCTCATTAGACAACACCTAATTTCCAGAACCTAATCGCAATGTCTCACCATTCAGACAGTGGAAACCCCGATCAACTATAGGAGTCAAACTGGCATTCAACCCTTCAACTTATTTACAATTTGTGGGCAAAGTATAGGCAACCGGAGTCCAGTGTCAGTTGAACGTTTCCAAAGTTAGACGAGTATCACCACGAATCAGCATTTCCATACTCATAGGGAACCATACCAGAGATCACACCGAGCGTCCGAAAACGTAACAACTAGCCTCAGCATGCAGTACTTATTTCGACACTGCCTCGCATATCACAAATTTCTAAAACGATGAATATGTTAAGTACAAAGCAAATTGTCTGGTTGCCACGGGCAGTTGTTTGCTTCTGATTACCAGGGCAGACCAAGTTATCAGATGTCCCAGGTACGACCTAGATTGCTTATTTGATGGTTTTTGAGAATCCCTGAGTTTTCCTCGATACAGGGCGTAATCTCCTCCTGTGGATGGGTAGGCATCACTGAAACTTTAGCGTCTCGTCCGTGATAAAGGTTCGCGAGCCACAGTCAGCGGCATCCCCAAATCACGAAACACCAATGCACTAAACTTACTCCATATGCATACCAATCAATAAGCAGTCAAATGCCGTGGACCAATGACTGTAAGTTGTAAAACGCATTTTTGCTAGATCACAGCCGCTCAAAGCTAGAAGCTTTTTACATAGACTTTTACCGTCGTCGTGGTACTGAGAGGCAAGCATGTTGGCCGCCACAACAAGCCTTTCCTCACGCTTTGGTGGACCTTAAGTAAACAAATGGACCCGCTGTGATCTCGAGGAGAAAGCGTTCAAAGGTCACACAGGCGGAAGCGCCCCATGGAACAACGAAATTCGCCAATTTATAAGTTGTATGTCATCGACTTGTTGTTATATGTTTGGCCTTTTTCTGGAGGTTGGAATACTTCCTGCTTTCTCCTAGAAAGCCACATCTGCGTGAATTAATGTAACATTTAAAAAGAGTGTGATTGCTTGGGTGTCTCAGTTGATTAGATTACATGACATGTAGGCCTTATACCTGTGCAAAAATCGGATAGACGATCGGTAAGAGAAGTTCGCTGGTGTTATTAAGGCCTGCTGTTCGACCAGAAGGACAAAATCAAAATTATGCGAAAGGTTGTCCTTTACAAAGTTGTCAATGGAATGTCCTACAAAGATGGCGTCTGCACTAGTAAGATGATCCCCACAGGCTTGAGACGAAGTCCTCTCCAGACATGCTCACTATCTGTCTGAAGCCTTCAGTTTCGCACACTATTAACAACCATTATGTTAAGCAAATTGACTACATAGCATGAAAAGTGAGGGCACTGAACTCGTGTCTCGGAATAAGTATGGAGTTGGCTGATTAGGGTAATATAGCCAGAAATGATCATTGGAATCTCTATTGTCTTTGTTGTTTGTCCTCAAATACTTCTGGGTACGAGGTCGAAATGACTTCTGTTAGTCAGACACCTTGAGACATTCCCATGGAAATGTCCCAGTCTTCTGACGAAAGAAAAACGTAACTTCACGACAAAATAATGACACATTGTTATTCATTTCGGGCGAGTTCCTCACAGTATTTTGAGGTTCCAGTTCGCAATGACTGGTTAGGCAAGTATGTTCTAGCTTCAGCTTATAATGATGTCTCCGTTTTCTTGCACTCTTTCCTTATAGAGGTAAAAGTCTCCATATCCCTGAAAATAAGGCATGGATTTAGTAAATGTTAAGGTGCGTATCAAGGGCTCAAACATTCACGGTCTTTCGGTACGCTCAAAGACGGCATCTTAGATGAATTGCGATCTAATCATGATGCAATAACTGGAGCCCTAAACCGCTGAAAAATATCACTGTATGCATTTGATTATAGATAGCATTTAAAATTGTGCTCATTAATCTATGGTCAAATTTATTTAAGTTACAATTCCTGTCGCGTGCCTGAGAAAAGTCTAAGCTGCGTGATAATGACATTCGTCAGCCTGTCCCGATTGTAGAAAGGAATGCTGGCAATTTCGTTTTCTTCTGAAGAACTTACCCTCAGTCCCCACAGGTGCTCGAATGGAGACCATGAATGAATGATTACGAAGTATTACTGGCTAGTTGCCGTTTATTTGCTACCACAAGCCAGTCATAGCTCAAGCTTCGATAGGAGGTGTACTGGGCTCGAACCCGGACTCTGGACGCCTCTGAACATGAAGCTTCCCGCACTACCAGGGAATCACGAACTCGTATCTTGGCTGCAGATCCCCGGGCCTGGGTTTGAGATATACATGGCTTTCGGTGTCAACTAAGCCGCAAAGGATCCTTTCTAGCACTGACAAACGAATTTTCTCTTCGTTTTCTCTAAAGATTTTAGCTACTTCTCTTGGACTGTGAATTACGATAAGAACGGTCAGCGCGCATTTGAATTTGAACCGCCATTTATCCTTCCCCATTCATCGAAGGACACTTTGCTGTCCTTGCCTAGGAACCTGATTACCTAGCTGATTAAAATTCAATTTTATTTTTCGTGTCTCAGGGCTCATAAACACCGCCATGCACCAGCGAGTGCGTGAAAGAAATTAAGCTTTGCACCAATTGCTCGGTTCAACTATTGTGAAGTCGGCATTTTTCGCCTGTCCTGAGTCGTTATATTAAGCGATTTTAGCGGAAATTTTTTGTCTTTTCTAAATACAGTTGTCCTTTCTCTCTCTCTTTCTGAAAACCATTTGCTTAGTTCTCCTTCAACAGGGGTCTAAACATAAGACTTATTCGGTCCCGCAACTGTGACTTTGCATGTGGATGGGGCTATAATTGATAACCAAAATGATACCGACGACAGGTAGCAATGCATGTTTCGATGCGGGCTTAGCTCATCCGTACTTCGATTTCGAGAGATCTGGTAGCGTGCGCTCTCCATTTCTTCGTGTTCGCGATCGGAGGCGGTTACCTGAACTAACACCTTGCTTGTTCTGTTGGGAGTTTGCATAAAAAATACTTACCCTTTGCTATGGTGCGTATACTACAAGCTCACTCGAGATTCCGGGTGTTACCACGTTTAACCAGGCAGTCCAGCGGTGGTCGCTTCTACCTGCCTGTCAGAAAAACACCGCCCTCTTAGTTTCGGGTGCCACACCGACCTATCCCACCCTCATCTCGTCGTCATCTCATTCCCCAAATTCCCCTCATTCGCCCTAACCGCATGTTCTGATTGGTAAGGTTATTGGCTGTTCATGGGTGTTTTGGCATGTTTCAAATAATTCAGTTTGACCCAATTGTGCAAAACTCGTAGCTCAGGTTGCTGGAGCGTTGGTTGTACTAAAGCCTTCTCTTTGCTGTAGTGGGCTCGAATCCCAACGGGGCGCCGAGTCTTTCACAGTTGGGTCAGAATGAGTTATTGCCTGTTTTTAGTGACCGCTTCCTCCTCTAGGGACCAAATCATACGGATATGAAGGCGCTAGAGCCTGGTTACGGAGTCCCCGCGTGGATCACACCCGCCTAGCCCATTCGCACAGAAGCTTGTGGCAGACGTGGGCAGACAGCAGTCGCTGGTTGTTTAATGAAGGTTCAGAAGACTGACAGTGCATTTATTGGCGTCATCGTTCATGCGTATGAAGATTTGGTGTAAAGCTTTGGGGGGGGGGGCAACTTAATCCAAATATGAGCAAACTCACCGCCCTCAGCCGAGGTCTTGTAATTCAGGTAGCAGGTGGATTGGCTGTACCTAGGGTCTGCCTTTGCTGTCGTAGGTTGTCAAGACCGCCGAGTTTTTCACATTTTGATCGGATGAATAAGTAAATCATGCTCACTCCACCTTCTTGCTTCATTTGCAGCAAGCAGGTTTGTTAATTTTCATTCAAGGTCCTTTTGTCATAATTCCTGTCTCTTCTTCTGGTTAGCTGCCCTATTTCTGAATGATTTTGTCTATCGCTGATGCCAGGCCCATCATCGCCACGCATATCAAAATATGTGTTAAGCAGGATATGATCTTATTCTTGTTTTTTCGAGCATCGAAATTCTAACGGTTTTCGAGCGGTTGGGATGGTACCCTTAGATAAAAGGGCCGGCAGTCTGTGCTGACTAACGGCATTCTTACAAATAAGTTGGTGTGTACTTATTACAGGAATCGCTTTATGTTTAGTTCTGGATTGTACTCGATATGGCTGTTTCTCTTTACTACCCACGAAACCCACACAATCAATAACGTCTGTTTTCCCATTGCCTTTGGCAGAGGAGGAAGGGAAACATTCGGAACAGGGCAGAAGGTCCGCCAAAAATGTGAACTCAAAATACTACACTATCATGTGTAAGCAGACAGCAATTTTACGAAAGAAATTGTCCTTGTGGACAGAAACTTTTATGTTTATAATTACACCTGATTATTATATTTCGGTTTTTAGTGATTAGGCAATGAAACCGCTTACTTCTGAGGCCTCCTTGTCCAGGACATCGAACAAAAACATCTGCACCCTAGTCAGCTACCTACAAACCAATGCAAAAGGCAAGATTTTAACCTACAATCTCGTGTGACGATGAAAGACACCGCTAATACTCATATGATTGACTGACTGTCATATTGCGTAGGACGCTGGTTTTCGAGGATAATAAATCTGAGATTTCTCAAAAGACTGTTCCGTCCATCTCTTATTTGTTAAGTTATGCGCGTTCATGCATTGCGCACTATCCCATGCGACATGGTCTTTCGCATTTATTATCTTCTCATTTTTTCAAGAAATGTTTCTCACAGCACAATGCTGCTTTGAATGCCTTTGTCGCGGTTTCGTTTAGCTGAGGGTGGTACAGTTTTAAATTAACATTTTTGTCTACGCATGTAGACTCGTTCTGAACTTATAGTGCGTTTTTCGCAAATTTACTCACACCCGCTGCAAATTCCTCGCGAATAAGTCGCTGGTCAACCAGTTGAGCGAAAGATTGAGTTTTATTTCTGAAAAGTTTAGTTGGTCAGCGTTCTTCCACTACTTATTTCCTGCCACAAGACGCGCTCAGTCAGCACGACTTTTTTCAATTCATACAAGCATTCTAAGCTAACAATAAACGAACAGCGGTGGTTTTCTGGTTTAAGCCTTCGAGTATCAAAATTTGTGGGAGTAATTGTCAGATAAAATGAACAGGATGGGGGGATGTGGCGCGGAGGAGGGCGACGGGCAGGGGGGGGAACTGAAAACGCGGGGCGTGCGGCTGCGCGCGTGTTTGCAGCGCACG
>CACRXP010000670.1:225380-247458 GCA_902702965.1 Spirometra erinaceieuropaei
ATTCACCCAGTCCCCAGCGGTGAAATTTACAGATAAACGAGCAAGCCATGAAAACGTGCAATGCACCCTGCACTACTTATCTGCCAGGCGAGAATGCGCCTGAAGTTTCGACGAATCTGAAGGACGCGAGTTGGATGGATGACATCCAAATCAGGATCTAAGTCTTGTTCAGGCACCCCTTGTAATTACAGTAAATTTGGGCAGGGACTGGAGGCCTCAACGTGTGAGCTAATGTCTTGATGCCTAGGTCTCTAAAATCCCAAGCTCACTCTCAAGGGGACACGGTCTAACGAAAGACTTCTTATATTCATGTGCAATACTCATTCTGTGACTGTTTTTTTTCTGGCAGTTCGAAAACCAGATTACACATGGCACACTTGCGCTACATCAAAATCTTTGACTTTTCAAGAATTTCGCGAGGTTACTAGAAATGGCAACAACCTGACAATGAAGACTCAAAAATGAAGACCTTTGAATCGATTGAAGATCCTGCCGGGTTTTCGTTAACTAGAGTTCAGTTTGATTATCCGTAGCCATTTATGGCTTTTGAATGTACCCAGAACACGCTGGTGCAACTCACGCCGCGTGATCTTCTGATAAGAAAGCCATCGTGGCTCGCACTTCTGCTTCGATTCCCTGCCCAAAAAGGGACCTGGAAAAGACAATGGCAGTAGGTAACCGGATACGTTAATGCACTCTGGTGCATAAAGTTGCAGATCCCATAAATGAGGTGCTCATCGGACTATTCAGCCTCTAGTGAGGACCATATTTATTAGCCAAAACTGCAGATGCAAGAGAAACCTACCCTAGCGATCGTCTCCTTATCTTCTGCATGAAAATACTGATGGATTCATGTAAATCCGAAGGCTGCTGTATTTTGAATGACAGCTGCTGCTCCAATAAAAATGACTTCCGAAAGTCGGGATAAGAAGCATGATAAGGCTTAGAAACCTAACCAGAGTTTATAAAGGCAGAAAGTTGAGTTCAATTTGAGAAAGGCTGTAGTGGGACCAACACAAAACAAACGAACTTTTCTGATCTCCCCTGCTGTACGGTATTTATCACTTTATCGCGTTGCACCGGGACATTAAGAGCATTCCCTGTTCACACTGGCTGATTTTTCCCAATGAGCAAATGTAATATCGAAATAGGACCCTTCTATTTGCTGTCATGGTTTTGTAACAAAAGAATAATTGCGGTCAAAGTCCTCCGCGAAGTTCCATGTATTTCATATCAGACAGTCACAAAAAAAATTGTGTTTTCACAGGTGAATACCAAGGGTACAAAGAAGGACAAATTTCCAAAAGTCAAAGGGGAATTAAAGGTTTGGACAGTTTACAGACATCTCAACAGCCATTGCCTGTATTCCGCCACCTCTGACAACTTAATATTGAAGAACGGACTTCCAGGTGGCACTTGTTGTGCACGCGGCATGTTAATTCAAAGTCTCCCTTTAAGATTCTTGCGACACCTTTGGATTTCACAGCACAGGACCTAAACTAGGGGAGGGTCTCCGTGAGTAGGATTACTGTCACAAGGCCGTAGGATTCAAGTTTAACATCAGGACCAAAAGACCAGACCGCTGAAGGGTCAGTCAGGAAGATTACTGACAAGATTGGAACCTACTTCCGTTACCGCACCACTTTGTCTACTGTGTCGGACTGCGTGGAAACCCCATCTTATGAGTCCAACTCCTCCATCTGTTTCTGTGTCTCATTATGAGCTCGAATACAAATGTAAATAATTCAGTGAATAGAGTCCTTTTAAAGTCCCTTTAAAGTTATTTCAAACTCTCGTTTTTTAGTTCACGCTGGAAAATTGGATGAGGAAAATAAACTAATGTAGGCGAGCCCTCATGAGCTTAATACAATTTCAAACAGGAAAACGTCGATATTTCAATTGCCGTCTAAAGCGTAGCGTATCTCTGCCGTCACATACTTCGACCCTTCCACAGTATTAATGATCACGACGATAATTAAGTGAAAATCGGATAAAAATACTGACAAACTGTGAGGTGAGCGACCACAGCATAAATTACTAATGTGCAGAAAGCATTGCCAACAGAGGCAAATCAGTAACTCTTCTCGCTTACTGATTGCTCGCTAACATACGAGCGCCTACGAGGGATGTAAAATGGAACTCGAAGACAAAACAGAACGCGCGCATCCCTTCTCGCGTTAAGCATGCCTCGACGAACGCTGCCTCAGCGTGACTGTACGGAATGCCCTCTTGAAGAGATCTTGAGCACATCATATCTCAAAAGTTCAATGAAGCCATTAACCATAGCCACGTGATGATCAGATTCAAGAACGAAGATTTGCCCCTCCTTGCCATTCCATTAAGTGATTACTGTATAAGTTTATTTCGGGGTTCATAATTTGATGCTCACTTCTTTTCCCTCTTTATTATTTGCTAGTTTAGCTTTAGGCGTCGGAGCAGGAAAAGGATGTTATTTGTTTGAACTCATCTTTTTGGAAGAAACTTGTGATATTGTTAGAGCCTTATCGTCAGATAACTTCCTCAGATCTTCCCGCCAGTAATTCGTTAGTTAGCCCAGTACAGCCTTAAGCTGTGATTGACAGTATATCGAGGTTCACTGAGACGGAAGCACGCGCGACCCATGCTTTTGGTCTGTGACATATATCAAGACGGGACGTACGTGTACCATATACACTGCCCACGCATCGATCCGCCCAAGCCCTCTTACAGGAGGAATTATCGTCGTCTGTGCACGACAGCAGCAAATTTATCCCAAACGGCACCGCCCAGTGACCAGCGCCAGAAGCGGAGTAAAATCTCCCTTCACCCTGTCAACACTGTCTGCCATATGTGCGCGCTGAAGGGATAATGGCTTGCCGAAGTGGGACGAAAACGGGGCTCCCCTCCCTGGACGCACTCATGCACACGCCCCATGACACTGAAGGATGCTGCGTTGTCAGCATATCCTTGCTCCCTGTTTTTTTCCCCTTCCGTCGTTCGTCTCCGTCCTTCGCACACCCCCCTCCCCCCAATCCATCCGACGTGTGTTGTCTGCTGTCAGTCAGTAAGCCGGCGGCGGCTGTATGTGGCACAGGTGAATAGGAATGAAGATAGTGCTGACCTGAGCTTGTCCACACTCCTGCTATGCCTTTGCTCTCACAGGTATGTCAATCAGTCACCCTTTACTTGGCTCGCGATCCCGCTGTCTATTCCCTTGCCGCGGTGCACGCACGAGGTGTTTCCACCTCGAAGGCAGTGCGAGTTCTCTGATGCTGGTTCCGCGACTGTATTCGGTCATGTGGGCACGTGCGTAGCTCGGCTTTCCAAGCCCAGGGAGCCTAAATTACCAGGGAGAATGTAGGCGCACAATTACTTATCCCGCGTACCCTCCATCTGTCAGCGTCTGGGGAAAATTTATTAGTTCCATGGGCTGGGAGGTGACTGCGAGTTGTAGCTGCCAAGATGGATATCCTTGCCACTTAGCCACCGCCCGCCTCAGGGGGCTTCCCTGGCTTCGGCTCCGTAGATGAGGGCCAAAATGTAAACGATGCGAACGAAGAACGATTGGGAAAACTTCACTTGGATGTTGTGCTCTTGTGTTACTTTCAAAGAAGGTTGCAAAAGGTGCCTTGTAGGCGGGTTTGAAACACAAAAGTGACGATATGGTATTTCAGTGCATCTGAATAATTATCGATTAAATTTTATGGGGAACCCAGCGTCAATTCTAGCATAGCTCAGACTAATACACCTACTGTCCCAGAGATCGTGTGTT
Source organism: Spirometra erinaceieuropaei (assembly GCA_902702965.1). Lineage (NCBI taxonomy): Eukaryota > Metazoa > Platyhelminthes > Cestoda > Diphyllobothriidea > Diphyllobothriidae > Spirometra > Spirometra erinaceieuropaei. The sequence continues at coordinate 229,132 of CACRXP010000670.1, forward strand.
CATCTTCTTCTCAATTCTAGACGCCCTGAATCCGATATAAGCTCTACTACCTTCAGCTTTTTAACAGAACCCTGGGCAGGAATCGGTCTAGACGAAAAATACAAGGAGTAACACGTTTTGGTGGTTTTACTTTATACAAGGAAGAGTGTAAACTAATAAATCGTTTAGTTAAATGAATACCTAGAGCATGGCTCAATTCTTTAGGTTTATTGACGCTGGGCATGGCCTACGGATGACGGTAGATAAGCCCACACGGCCGTTTCAGTCTTCCGCTGTCGTTTTGTTGGCACTCTTCGCTCTCGGCCTTACAACCATTGACACGCTCACAAGATCCCCTAAAAACTAGCCCCTCCCGAAACAAGATCGCAATAGAACAAAGTCCCGAAAGTGATTTAGTGCTTCTTCTTAATACATCCAGACCGGCCGGTTTTCCTTTATGTTTTTCCCAGAAAACACAATGATCATTGCCAAAGTTAGTTATTGTTTTCAAAAAGGGCTATGGGAAGTTTAGTCTTCATAGCCATTTCAGATAACAGTCTCTCCTTGATATGGATGACACAAAGGCATGATAATTTTTTTATTTTAAAAAATTTTAGTTTGAAGACTTTTGAAAAATTTGCGCACTAATCATGCCAGTTGTAGCATGTATATCCCCTGCTTCCAGAGCGAAGGAAAACTAACTCTTAATAACGCGAAGACCTAGTGCAATTGATGTCGAGGTTGGGTCTAAAACCTTTGGTGCGTGCAGCAATAGAAGTCAAGTTCATAAGAGCAGTTCAAAACTGCAGAAGGAGCGCTGACTACGACTACGACGACGGAGAAGACCGAAATGACCACTTCTGATTAACTTCGTTTCACCAGTTATGTGATGACGCTAGGTAGGAAACATCCCAGCATCTGAATCTGGGTCCAAATGATTCAAATGTCCTACCATTGAAGACAAGCGCACATGTCCTGTCAGTTGCTATTGAATTATTTCAAAACACAGTGATTTCACAAAAAAATGAAGAATTTTACAGGGTTCCTCTCCTTCTCAACAAAAAGTCACAGAAAACAACTCTCTGACCAATACTTTACGTTTAAGGTAAAAGGGTTTAATACTGGCATCGAAAACGAAAGAAAACGTACACACAGTACGACGGATTCGAAGACTATCGGTTATCACCTCATCTCCTGTCAACTCACTGAGGAAGACTTTTTCCAGCACAAAACACCGGAAAGTCCACATAAATTCTGCAAAAACGAAGGCTTCCTCAGAAGGAGATGTGGCTGTGTGTTAAATGTAATCTCACTGAAAATGAACTCCTTAGCTTGACGACACTTGTTACTAACGTAGCTAGGTGAGCTCGGGCTTTTAGCTGCCCGATGGAATATTTGCCTTTAAGTCCAAGTGCTTAGCCTCGAATTTCAGTTCTGGGCAACTGCTGTCTTCCACAATCCTTTGTATATACTCTTGAATTTAATACCTTATTCAGGGTTACCGGGTTCTGAAACGAATTACAAAAGGAACAATTATGAGAGCAACATATACTGCCAGTAGCAACGTTGCCAAAAATTTGCTGGCGCCATGTTTTCAACATACTTCCGTCATGGTGAGAATGCTTCCTAGTTATTGACTGCTCTTCACTATGTGGTTACCTACGAAATCACTAGGTCATAGTTTCAAGACAAAGCGGAACGCCCACACTCTTTTTGCGACCGAACAGGAATTGTTACCCTCACACCCACGTGACTCCGAGTATTTGCGATCGCAGTCCGTAGTCTGTTGGCCCATATACAGTTGCTGGAGACGTAAGCTCGATGGAAAATTTTCTCTGAGACTAAAACCTCACACCCTACCTGCCTGCGATTGCGAGTAGACTGCTGCAAATGGCGTATAAACTGGAAGGGATTGATGTAGTATTTCCTGACTTCGTTGGCAATACTTCTTAACCGCAGCCGACACAATTAACACAGAAGTTACCTGGAGAAAAATGCAATGTTGGTCAAAACGACTAACAAAGTCAGTATTACAGTGGGAGCACAGGGAAGGTTGCGAGTATGAGTAAACTACTTATTTCCTGGGTTTACTGTTTAGCTCAAAAGATCAAATCGAAAGCGTCGGTGTAAAGGAGGGTGTATATTTCTTCCTTGTGTTTTCCTGGCTGGTTGAAGTGCGGTTCTGTGCGAGCCGCTGTCCAGATATCAGGGTCCCCATATCCATTGGATCACTTGTGATGAGTAGCAAGAACATTCCTGGTAAAATGCTACTTTTTCACTGCAATAACGCGAGTCGTTAGAGATTTATCTAAAGATAAAATTTCATATAAACGTTTGCGAGTCCGTATTCACAAAGAAAGCACTGAGATCGGACAAGTGGATCAGACAGCTGTTTCACGACCAACACCGACCGCATAAGCGCCATAACCACGTCCTGCTAAATCGAGTTGGCTCTGGTGACCCGGGCCTAAGTCTTTGGTGTTAAAATACGGACTTCGTGGACAGCTAAGGCAAATGAAATGCCCTTTGCTCGATGAGCCGTCCCGCATAACTCTTATGAAGACGTAGTTAGTGCCGTGTCACCTGTATCCGCTTTCTTTGCAATATTTCACATCCTTCCGCATGGGTGCCGTAGCACGAATCGGTCTGCTGGGCCTATACGGGTTGGCCTGAGTCAGAGGGCAAATAGGCGGTTTTCGGACGGTGCAACTGAGTACGCCAACTACTTATCGCCACGCTCCCCATAAACTTGTACACACAAGAGTACATCGAAGATACTTCTTCGTTTTTCAGCTCTCGTCTAAACATGAACCTTGTTTTTGTCAGTATCAAACTCCTTAATGTGTGGACTGTCCTTCGCATTCATCAACAGTGACTTCACTAACACTGCAGTAAGTCTCTGATTTTCACGCGCACAGAGGCCGCTTTCTTCCTGCTCGGAAAGATTGGACATAAGCTCCCTGTTTTACCCCTTCGGCTAACTTTATTTCATGCTTGCTATTTCCTACGCTCATTGTGTTGGCACATGAACCTTGTGAGTTAGGTTAAATTGGTCTCCTAGTGGCCAGAAATCCAAGCGTGGCGAAGCAAGTTATTGATCCGTTCCCGCTGTTCTCCGGTCGGTGACGAAATGAGAGAGAGAGATCAGTGGAGTTCTTGCGCCAGTAAATTCGCTTATGATCCAATAAGACGTAAGTTTTTCAACTGCCAACTACGGATCACAGTATATTCCAAAATTGTTCCACATGTGACATTGTATGCATAGGCCAGAAATGCTCATATTTCAGCAGGTCGTTCACCCTCTGAATTCAAACTTTTTTAGTGAAACGGCAGACAGTAGACCAGAAGGAGGCGACAATTGGGTTTAATTCGACTTTAATGTGCACACTCTTACAAGAATGACCGTGGTACAATGAATTGTCTATTTAATTGGTTTCGGTGAGACCCACATGTAAAATGTCAATTGAGTTTTAAAGCATTCGGGTAGCAGCCTTCTCTATCGCCTACTGTACATGAACAAAACCTGGACGGACCGCAAATTTACCTGGCGTAGGGCGGAAAATTTGAAACGAATTCGCGTTCCCGTAAAGTAGCAGCCAATTTTTTCTGCCTAAGTTGCCTTTGCGAATTTCAGTGCGATACCTCCAGGGAACAGTAGTATTCTGGCATTGCACGCCTACAGCACAGACCACCTAGGGGATCAGAAATGTCTGAACAAAGGAATGAGCCCCTACAAATTATGGTTTAAAGTATTTTGTCTAGATATCGTGCACCGTCGAACACGAGGTCTGAATTAAAGGGTAGCGGCTTGCATTACGAATGTCAGACAAAACTACTACATACAGGTCCCAAATAATTCGAAACGATCACAGCTGCTACAGGTAAACACATAATTTGAGAATTACCTAACGTGATTTGCTCTAAGAAATTTTCTGATCCGGTCTCGGTACTACTATACTTCTGTCGGGAGCGTTTTAGTCATTTCAAGATTTCTTAAGAACAAAATCTTTGAAATGAAGTAACCTAAATGCCACTGCTTTAAATGCCTTCGCAAGTGATCGTTGGAAAACCGCAGTACTCAGCGTTCAGCCTCTTATAATACTTCTAACAAATCGTAGGTACATAAAAATTTATTTCGCTGTTACTGCCTGACATGGGCATGCTCTATCCAACACAATTTACCAGACTCCCCTGGTATTCCATTTACGGAAGACAGCTACAGTATTGGGCCGTATGCGATGCTGGGCGTTTTCAGAAGACCGGCGATGAGGTAACTTGATCGTTTCAGAATAACAGTAAGTGCGTCCATCACGAATTCATTGGAGAGTGCACATAAACTACTGTTATGTTAGCAGAAATGTCCTCGAACTCGATGCGAGTTATGTAGACGGAATTAAACCATCACGGTCTTATTGTCGAGTTTTTGGTTTCTCAAGAAAAGCTGCCGTATTAAGGACACGCAGATCTGTGGTACACTTGGTGGAGGCAGAATTTTGCATTTGTCCATGGTCGGACAGGCACATAAATAAAGAAGACGTTTGACGGAGGTTTCACGCCATTTAAATCATTACGTTAAATCGCATTTGCAGACGGTTTATCTCCGAGTGGCTTGTGATAGGTGGTGAAAGTGGGAAAAGGGCTAGAGAGACAGATCAACTCTCGTATCCTGCCTCTCTTTCCATGTAATAATAGGAACGATCACTAAAAGTCGTCGCTTGGAATTTTGTCGACTAATTTGGTATCTTCGTCCTATTGTGGATTCAGGGTCGGGTTGTAATGGTTCCTTCTTGCGGCGTCCGTTACGGCAACTCTCATTGATGAGGGATCCCAGAGGCTTTTTTCTTGAAGACCGGTCTACAGGTGTGTAGTAACGAATACCCGCGGGACACGTAGAGGTGGGTTCATCCACATTAGTCACTGTGCAAACGCCTATCCCCGGTTTTCCAGTCTCCGTCTTGTCATTGGAATATAGTAGGTTTGGGAAGAGGGAACGAGGTAAGTTCTGTACTAATCTTTTCATTATAGCACAATTAAGGGAAAGTCGCTGCTATATCCTAACCGGGTGGTCCTCGTCGATCACGACAGATGAATTACTGTTGCTGAATTTACTGGATAGGGTGGCGAAATAGCAACGATGTGAGCAACAGAGTCGTTCGTTTGCGCGAAGGCTGTAGTGGGTAGGCGTATACTGCCCCTAAAACGGGCCACGCAATAAATGTGCTGGACCAAGAGAGGGCTAGATTAGAATCCGACAGGCGTTATCGGGAATGCACACACACACACAGAACAAATGCGCGCCGGTTCATTTCTTGCCATTTGGGATCCCCGCCGTCCCCTACTTATGTTGTGGCATATAATCCTGGTCAGTGTATGTTGCGGACCAGGAGGTATGGTGGTAAGCCCAAGTGCGGGTTTTTTCGCGCATCCACCTGCTCACTCTCCGGCCTCTGGTCTTCTTGCCTATCTCTTAACACCGGATCCAAGTGAGGGAAGAGAAAGGAGCGCGGTAGATATTACGCCAGCCTATCATCGCTATAAACTTACTGGCGTGCAAATCCCCGTCTCTGCTCTTAACCCGCTTCGGGCACACGGTGGTCATTGCCGGTCACGACGGTTGAACTGTCGACAGGTAGCGTATCGGACGCAGGTAACCCGTCTTCTAATAAGCCACCAATTGCAGTTCCGAGATCTTCGTTTCTGTGAGAACGCGCATTTTGACGAAGGGTGCGCATTTTTCTGTCTGGCCATGAACTGCAATTCACAAGTTGTGGACGATGGAATTCCCGTGCGTGCCTTAGATGAACGCAAATCACCCTGTAATCACTTGTGCAAGTTTCATTCGGCTCACGTGCGAAGTAAATAATCAGAGTACTAACACCAAACACGAACGACAGTGTTAAGTTATATCATGCCTATCTCTTAACACCGGATCCAAGTGAGGGAAGAGAAAGGAGCGTGGTAGATATTACGCCAGCCTATTATCGCTATAAACTAACTGGCGTGCAAATTCCCGTCCCTGCTCTTAACCCGCTGTCAGGCACACGGTGGTCATTGCCGGTCACGACGGTTGAACTGTCGTCGGGTAGGCCAGATCAAGGATTCAGAACCGAAGAAAGGACTTCACTTGCGAGGACTATTGAATAAAACAACGGTAGATTCCAATCCATTGACAGTACACCATCTCAGACCAAGAAAGCCCGACGTTTGAGTTCGAGTAATATCAACCAAGGGATGAGTCGGGTGCAAAGATCCCCAGAGCTGATTCCAGGGCAACTATATTTTAGACAAAATTGGGCTCTTTTAAGAGAATGGCATTACTCGCACACCTGACTTAAATGCGACCCAGATAGATCTTTTATACGAATGTCCCATATATGGAAGCTCAGAGGACGCAAGCTTCACAAGTAAGTCATGCGACTACTGTACTCGGAAAACTCATACAGAAGGCAGTAATTAGGAACCGTTAAATATTAGTTATTGTCAAGTAACTTCCAGCTTGATTAAAATTGTTGTTGCTCTTCCTTTACTGAACCAGGTCCAAATGCAGTAACATTCTCCATTTACATAGAAGAATACTAGCTGGCGAGCATACGTTTGCTTTCGATAAATTCTCGTCAGACCAGTGCAGTTATATGGGAACGAAGTCAATTAAAGCATCCTACTGATTAGAGAAATCGATTAAAGTTTGTCTTAAAACAGTAAAACACTGACATGTTTTATTTGACCCCGTTGCCATATTAACATACTGGCCTTACGAGAATTTATCAAAGGCAACCGTATGCTGGTCAAATAGTCTTTTGAATAACACCATGGCAATAAGTGATTATTTCAGTAACTCTAAAGCACTTCCCTGCAGCCGAAGTGAATTACTCAACAGCCCGTTGGTTCAGAATTTAAAGGCACATTAGACTGAATGGTTGGTTAACTCTTTACAACCTTAAAAATACTGTTTGGGTTGGTTGCAATAGAGCTCCATCAGTTGGCGGCTTTCGGTGACGGTTTTAGTGAACTGACAAATGAAGTTTTCCCAGGTACACTGAAACAAATGCTACCTTTAATAATAGCCGGTACAGACTTTGAGAGTTACGAGGATGATACAAGTACGTTTGCATGGGCGCCGCTCTTACGGACGCGGGGAGGAGGTGCCAGTGCTGGGCCGGAAATCGGTCCATCAGAGGACGGAAAAGGAGTGTGAGAAAAAGCGAGCATATCCTTCTCCTCCACGTCCTTGTCGTTTACTCCCGCACCTCCTCGTCCCCTGCCTCGCTTGGGTGGTGGTCAGGATGGGCAGAAATGTGCAAATACCAGGTACCAATATAGGGCAAAGAAACGAATTATAACGCAGAAAGGTGACTGATGAAGCCGACATTATTGACGCTGCCGGGAGCGAATCTGTTCACATGAGGCAGCGCTTCTTGGCTGCCCTCGAGGGACGCAAATTATGACTGCTGCTGCTTCACAACTTTCACACAGGCCAACTACCGCGACCGTCACCTAGCCGTTTGAAGGTGGTGACGTTCCGCAGTGACTTTGGGGCATTTTGACGCGGGCACATATGGAGTCGCCCAATATTGGTGCCTTTTTGGCCTGATATTCCCCTTCCTCGCCTGTCTCCTTCCGACTTAACCGTCTGCCTGCGTTTTTCTTCCGTTGTTGATTCGACCCGCCCCACTGATTTCTTCTCGAGTTCGCACGGAAACAGGCACCTCCCGTATTACGAATGACCTTGCGCTAAATTCCAGGGAGCTGGGGTTGGGGCTACTGCTAGTGTGAAGGTCAGGGGGTTAGGATCAGAGTGAGGGGTTGAGGATAGTGTGACTAGGGTTGGTGTTAGGAGAGTTCAAGTGACGATTGGGGATGGGGCCAAAATCAGGACACAGGAATAGGTATCCGCCGGAATTTAACGTTAGGTCACCCGTAGTACGAAGGGGTTACTTATTCCCGTGCCCAGCCTCCTTGTTTTGCTTTTCTGTTTATGGTCCTCCTGTCGCTGGCTATAGTACTCGTTTTCGTGATTATTCTCTTCAGTATGCTCACCAACCATCATCTCCCAATGAATCAGGTGGGTAAAAAGTATGCGGATCGATTGTATAGAATACGAGTATGGCGAAGAATACGAGCAACCAAACGACCAGTTTTCGTGATTTATAATTTAGCCCTTAGATTTTAGCACTTCGTACAAATTGGGTTTAAGTTCACAGGCGAAGGGGAGGTAGTCAGTTATCTGTAGCGTAGAGTAGTGGGCAGCCCTCACAGTATAAACATTGCATTGAAAATCTACAAGCGTATCTTGGGCCATGGAATACGCAAACCCTGTCTGGCATGCATTTGTGTGTATCTGACAGTTCCCTCTGTTCATAAGGCCGTTGTCGCTGCCATAATCACGATTTGCTAGTGAGGCGTCCCTGCATGGTATTACGACAGCCCGTGAACGGCGTAAAGAACTCCATACCAGCAGTAGGCGATCATATGGAGATGACATCGTGTTTTTTGAGGAGCGTTTGTTTTGCACGAGGATTTCGAAGGCGAAATCAGAATGGTCAGTTAAATACTCAAAACTCATTCTGTACGAATACTGTCCTCTGTGACTGTTACAAATATGGATGCCTGACATTTCGTTATGACAACCGTAGTACACATGTCGGCTCGACCTTCTCAAATTGCGATGTCCACCCACGAGATGCTAGGTTCCAGACGGTGGCTTGCGCCTGAATTAGTTTGTACTAATGGCGGACTTGTAGAGTATCTACCGCACTCTCGCCGGCCTCATCGGCCAAGGGGATGGAGTCAGTCGCGGTTACTGATAAAGTTAGACCGCCTGTCTACGCGTCCCACGCACTAGCTGATCCGCTCGCGGTGGGCCAAGCTTCACAGAAACGAGGGGGAGTACTCGGACCCCATAGAGGCGACGCCAAGGAGGAACCATTTCAGTCTACATCTCAATCCGCTGGTCAACCACTCCAAACACACGCACGGGACTGACCGCGAGGGCAGATTTGTTCAGCCAGTTGGCCGCATTCCATGCTGCGACTTAGGTGCATCGTGATTTTTTTAATGCGCATCGGATTTACTGTATTGATGAGTGCGTTGAAGTGCCTGGAGGGTGGAATGCCCAAAATCGGCCTCCTTCTCTCTTCCTTCTGCTGTACACCAGCTGACTGTCCCAGCCTCTCAGCCATCTGACTTTGGCATTCAACGTAGTACACATACGGTCCAGAGAACGAGACAGTAGCTAAGAAGGGGCCAAACTGGTACAATGACCTGCTAATCTTCTAGCCCCGACACTAACCCCGTTTCATATCCTTGGTAACTAATACCCATGTGTCTAAATTATAACAGTCGAGAGTGACAGTCGAGGACTCAAGTCAAGAAAGTTTTTCAGAAAGCTTAGAATGCCTACATGAGTTAGAACTCTAAAGGTTTATCATTAATATTTATACCTTTGTGTTTAAATTCTGACGGAGAATAGTAATGACATGATGTGGTGGTCTTATTGGTGAAACCCAGTCATTTCTCTGGCGTCTCTGGACAGTATTCCAAACCCCTTTTGATAAAGCCTTGTTCGCGTCAGAATTTGTCACTTACTTTTTACTCTTTCAAAAAACAGACCACTTAACCAATAATGCCGAACTTTAATTAAAAACACAGGGTCATGTAATTTTGAGGCTGACTGTAGACTGTACTTATACCGACTTTTCTGTTAACAACTTCAGTGGACAGCGGTCTCTATCTAGTTAGTGTGCCTTGTAGAGACAGTTCGAATCCCAAGTCGTAAGGAGAAGACAGAAGGCACCAGAATGAGGGGTTTATTGTGCACGGAACCCGGAGTTGTCCTCACAGGCGGCAGTGGCCACTGGCGAAGCCAGGGCTGGTGTTGACTGCGTCCAGTCAAGCCTGAGAGTCCTTGGAACAGTGGTGGCAGCCCCTTTCGTAGGCTCGTGGGCCAAGCTCAAGTGGTGTCCAGTCAGCGTGTGTTGCATTTGCCGAGGGGTGGTGTCCCAGTGGCTTGTTTTGCTGGTTGCAGGGGGTGGCGCGTTCAAGTGGCCGCATGGGCAGCTGCGACTGCGCGGAGGCAGGTATGCCCGAGCTGTTGGTCGTGTGACTTCAGGTCAGCTCGTCTGGGACGGCTAGCTGCAAGGGGTGAATGACCTTGAGGCAGCAGTTCTCGACCAATGACGCCAGACCGGTCATGATGGCTGGCGGCCACAGCTCCCCGCCAGACACAGAACGAAGTGATTGTATCGATCGTGAGGCAGACGATGATATGTGGAAAATTCTCCATTGCACATGCGGGTTTTAGAGCGTGTGTCGTTGATGACAGGCGTGGTTCGGACCGCGTACGATGGTGACGCTACGACCTGTAAAGAGGTGCAGTTGAGGCATCAACAATGGGTGTGCTGGCGTGGTCTCGTCAACGTGCGCCGGTGAGGTGGCACGTTGGTATGAGACGGAAGAATGTTTCGGACACAAGGTATGCCAGTGAGTGCTGAGTCGGACGAATGCGTCAGTGAAATAGGCCCACTGTCATCCAGACACAAAAATTGGAATAAAATGTAGTGTCGAAAGTGTGAAAATTCATCGCTGTGTACAGGGTAGCATATTGAGTGTATGCAAGTAACTCACGAACGATGGGTTCGCCGGTAATGGGCAGAAGAATGTCTCGGACAAAAGTGAGGCGTTCAGATGGCAACACATTTGGAGGTCTGGTCAGCACAGTTTGACTGAGTTTTGTTGATAGCATCCATCTCGGCAGCCGCGTTTTCCTATTCGTGGACACGATGAGTGACACAGGAAAAACAGCAGGGCGAAGTTGAGTGGGAATTTTGTCGCGGTTGAGTTCAGCCACGTCTGGAGATTGCGCGTTGATCACGTCGGGGTCACCACTTTTGTGGTGTAAACAGCAATTAAACTACAAATAATAATAAATACCTAACTCTAAGTGGGGGGTGCTGCGTTTCTTACAAGAAAAATAACGACAGCAAAAAGAGTATAAGAAAAATACAAAGGGTAAATAATTGTACAGACTCACGAAAAATAAAGCCTTCTCCAGAATCGTTGGCCGTAGGGTGAATGTTCTAGGTAAAATCCGAGACGAAATCAGTGAATGAGGCTTGTCGCTCAGGCAAAATTATGTCCAATTAAATATGGCCAAAAGATATAAAAGTTTCGTGTCGATTGACTAAAAGCGATTGGCGCAAATGAGTGCAGTCAACGAAACAATGACACCAAGCAGCAGACGGACACAAAAGTCAGGCTTTTTCACAAGTTGAAACCAAGTGTGTGTGTGTGTGCTTTAGTTAATTTAAACAATCGTTCAGAAACGTTCAGGTGTACAAGAAATTTTAGAGTGAAAAATCAACAATGTGCGTAAACCTACAGCCTATAAAGTTCTTAGTATCCCGGAGCACGCCTGGTTGCCTCTTACTAATTGCGCCTCTGAGGGACTATTCCCATTGCTTGCTTTTGGGTCCTGGTTCAGTTTAGGACTTCTGATTTGAACTCACATTACAAGTTTTGAATTAAACTGGAGAAGGAGCCAACTAGCGACTTCCTTTATGCTGATACGAAATAGAGGATTCTTCGTTTCCCTGTTGGAAGGCTTTATAACAAGGCCCATGGCTTAAACCTCCACAGCAATTATACTTTTCTTTTCAGAAGCTACCATCTCTCATGCAGAGCACCATGATACCGCTGCTACAGACTAGTTGGAACGGTAAAGAGGTGACGCTTAAACAACGCTAGTCGACAGTACAAGTGACAGTTCTTCTTGATGCTTACGCCGATGGGCGTGTGTCTCAACCATCTCCTCTTTACTGAACGATAGGTATTACAACCAGCGAATAACCAACAGTCGAGTCATGAGTGAGGGTTTCTGGGCTTAAGTCATTAAGATTAGTTGGCAGTGTATTTTCACTATCCGCAGCGGGGTTAAAAGCCACGGCCGCGGTTTTCCTGCCAAATTAACTGAGAAGTCTTGTCTTCCTCCCCGCCTGTTTTCCTGACAGTGAAAATTTATAGCTACACCATTATGAAGCACGGAGAATTCCATGCGTATTAGTGTGAACGAGCAGGCTGGCGTATTCTGGCGACTATCCGCCATTTGCTTCTTTCAGCTTCCTTGTGTAAGCAGATGTTATTAATTGCACCGCCACCGATGACCAGGTGGTGGGAATAAGACAATCCTCAGGGCTGGGAGAGGAGGATGCTTGAAGAATTGGAGCAGTGCACGAATCTACCTTGGTATTCCAGGCATCTTGCCGGGAGGCCGATAGGAAACTTTTGAAGACCCAAGGAAATGTTGCAATTAAGCAGGAATAAATCCTAAACCAAAGTTCTCGAAACACGGATGGACTCATCTCAGGCCAACGACCTTTATTTTTGCTGAAAAGGCTGTCCGCCTTTCTAGTAAAAATTGTGCTGGCAAGGAATGGCCACAACTTCCGAGTGGCAAACTTCACACAAAAAGAGTTTATAGCTAAATTTTACTTTAACTTATACTCGATTTTGTTTATTACATTTACTGAATACTTTAAGCGGTCTGCTTCATTTCAACCATCGTGAAGCAGAAAGCTCCAGTTGACAATGACGAATACCCGGAAAGATTTAAAAAACGGTCAGGATTCAACTGCCGACAGACGTGGTTTGTTCCTCCGATCAAGGCCTACCTTAAGCTGATGACTCAGCAATGGGACGAAATTGTCAGTATAAACCACTTAAGAGAAGAAGTCTGTTTGAATGTTTTCCACATGTCTGGATATATACGCCTCAAGAAGTCCCATCGATGAGAATTCATCGAAAGCACGAGCATGCTCGCCAAATGGTCTTCTGAAATAAAACAGACTGGATTGGAGACTTTTGGCTTATAAGCTGCCGTCAGTCAGCACATCTGAACCCAATGCCTTAATAATCCGGTGTCTAATTAGAACCCTTTAGTCAAATGATATGGCATTAAGCCACAGGCTAGGAGCACTGTCTCCTGCGATAGGAAACGTTACTTCCTATCGATGTGGCGGTCCACCTAAGAAAGATGTCCGTTTATTTTCGTCTTGGAGCCCTACCAAAAGCTTTCCGTGGCGGTCGCGTAGCGCGAGGAAGTCAGGTAGAAGAAATACCAACCAAGACGGTCACTTGATGAGACTGTCTCATGGAACGTATTTAAATCCTGAGATCTCTTTTTGGCACCGTGAGCTGTCCAAATAAAGAATAGACTTTAAGGAAAACTCGTTTACACTAAAATAGGTCGCCCTAGAAAGTCACTTTCACTCCACTGTGTCCAGCTCTGACAATCTGTATACAGGACCAGAGCAATGACCACAAAGACTGGTCTGAGGCAAGAAAATTTCTGAGGAAAAAAGACGTAGAAAAATGTATTTACGTTAGCTTTGCAACTTCCCTGCCGTCTACCCGATGCCTAATTTCCCAGCCATTCATGCCAACTTGCCCGCGAACTCCCAGGTATCTTGCCAGTTTCTGGCTCAGTGCTTCGCGCGAGTGTGGACGCACGAAAGAAACTGTTTTTCCTTTTCAAAATTTTCCACAGCGCCTCTAATGTGTTTTGCCGTCTGGGGGGTGGTGAATTCACTTACACACATACTAATCCTTCCCTCACTTCGCTTTCAATAGGCCAAATTGCCTCCGCGTCCCCTCTACTTCTTCCCCTCTCAGTATTCTCCCTCTTTCAGGGTGTGTGCCTGCCGCGCGTGGGCAGGACAATAGCAACAAAAATCGCCTTGCGCAGGCTCTCGCCGTCAGATGGGTGCTGGCACGCCCGGAGCGTTAATTTTTCGCGCTACTTGTGTGGCGGGGAGTCCACTCGCAACCGCTGCAGCTGCGCCTTGCGAAAGATGTCCTCCGGGAGGAGGGATCAGGACTAACATCGCCACTGTGTGGGAGTTGCCACAGTTTGCCCGACGTAGACACATAAACACACAAACGCACACCCGCTGTCCGTCATGTGGCTGTCAGTCGCAATGGGTTCTGACATGGAGAAAACTCTTCTTCATGTCGCGACTGCCCCCCTTTGCATCCACATTGGGGGGGGAGGAGTCAGGAGGGTGTCTTGTGTGCGCTTGCATGATAGACGAATGACCCCTCCGGACAAAAGACAACGACTGCTAACTGCGTAGAAAGAGGCAACAACGGCAATAACAACAACCGTCACTAACTCCTTAGGCAGCAGTGATATGGATAAACCTAACCTGTCAAGGTGACATTTACTCACATAAAAACGCTAACGCAGGCCAAAACTGGCAAACCTTGTCGTCGCCTCCTTTCCGAAGTCTAGTAAAATCGAAAGGGGATCTTTCTGATCTTTGGACGTGATTTTCACCACCACTCAGTCTACTACGGAGAGAAAACACCGAAAACAATTCGGCGGGTCTCTCTCAGGCCACAGAAAAGTTAACCCTGGAGATAGAATTGGAGCGAAATCCATTCTCGTTCTCAGATTGGTTGACGCTGAAGGTACCTTCGAGATGCATCGTCTTCCACCGCATGCATAAAATGGGAGTGTCAGCTCTGCAAGGACTAAACCTCGGAGACTAGTAAAATCCTTTTAACACCAAACTTTGAAGATTATTCTGTCCCTGGAATCTAAAAATATGGAGAGGACATCGTACATCTTTTGCTTGTTGCACTGGACTGCATACAGTGACAGGACAGTTGAAATTACCGACTAAGAAACTGACAAAACGGTACAATTGTACTAGGAAACTGGACTCAACCACTTAGTAAAAGGGACAGAAGGATTTTTCCCTGACTGATTGCAGTAGGACCGTGGACTTCGTTGAACCCTAGGCTCTGCCGATCTGGAAACCCGAGCAAAATAAGTGGTGAAGACGACCTCACATTTGTATTTTCTCAAAACTGCACATTAACAAATTTTTTAACAGTTATCCTTAGAGGACTTCGCGGACCTATCGTCAATTTGCCGATGTAGTCATGAACGTAACGCCGTTCGTATCTTGAAGTTATACGCCTAAATGATTCCTTGTTCTGTCTGCCGATCGGTACACCATGCAAAACCTTTACGACCCCGTAAAGACAAATAATTTTGCTCTCACAGGGTTTTACTAACTAAATATAGCACTTATGGAAAACATAACTTTCCAGTTATCTCTGCGCCCTGAATTGAATTTACATGCATGAATTCCCCTGCAAGCTGTTTGATGATATTTGGACTTAAAGCGGTCTTCATTCTTCCGACAACCGTGTTGACTTTTTGGAACGACATCCGGTCAAAAGGTGGCGCAATCCTCCAGAACGGAAACCCAGTTCCATGGAGTGTCCTCGAAATGATAATTAAAGTAGACAGAACTGTCTTCGGAAATGAAGTGACTGCCTAATTTTCCAACAACTTGACAAGCCATTTTCTCAAATACTTCCCCTCTTTGCACCTTATATGCTGTCCATATCTTACAGGATGTTTTAAATATCACAAATTCTTGACGTATGACAAGCGGCACTGAGAGTGTACCATCATAAATACTATCGCATAACCACGCCGTCTAAAATTGACTTTTACTCTGTCAACAATTCCGCAGATGTTTGAAAACAAACCCAACGCACCTATCAAGACAGCCCTGCCAATAATATTTCCACCCGAGTGACACACTAGGCAACTGACAATCTTAAATAATGTAAGGAAATTTAGTAAGGCACGGAAATGTGTTCCCCTCGCACTACATGTGGTCTTGGCCTAAATTTCCGGGAGTTAGCGTTGGAGTTAGTGCAAGGGTTAGGGTTAAACTTAGGACTCTGGAATAGGTACACTTCTGGAATTTAGCGCAAGACCACCCATTAAAAAGGAAGGTACTTCTTCCGCGTTCATCCGGAAATCTACTTATACAACTATAGCCCAACTTCATCAATGTGCACCAATCCCTCTAAATTGCTCTATGGATTTATTGGATCAAGGCGGCTATGTCAGCAGAAGTACGAATTAGTTGCTAATATATGTTCATCTTAATTTAAACCGAATTAAAGTCAAGTAGGAAAACGGAGATTGCCTGACTAAAAGTAAGCAGTAACACTAAGATTTCCAAGTTTAGGTAGACCAGCAGAGGAAGCTTAAGGGGGATTGTTTGGTTTCATTGGTAAGAACGGCAATGCAGCTGATCGTGACGCTGGTATCAACAAAGACGCAGCTGGACTGATAGGGCATTGTTCAGATCTGGCAGGACGGTTGCCTGTTCGTGAAATCCACCACCAATTCGGGGCTTGTTTGTTTTGGAAAGTCAATGAACCGGTTACGATCAGTCAGCTAAGATGATATCGTAGGCTAAGCTCCCAAACTATGCTCTAGCGTTATTATTTTAGAGCAGATGAGGGTCAGCTGGCAGAGAAGCAGGCTTTTCACGTCATATGACAAACACTCTGTCCTAGAAAGGGAAAACCACACTGGAGTGCAGATGAAAAGTACCGATTACTAAGTCTACCTTGTCCTAAAACAGTCGACCAAACTGGGTATCCACGACGATTGCCAGAAGGGGGATCGCCTGGCCTCAGACCTACCTCTGAAACCGAAAGAGTTTCTTAGTAGACAGATGGATAGAGTTTTGATTACCGCACTTTAGATGAGGTTATAAGAACTGACAGTTCGCATTCCTAGCGGTGACATTAACTGCAATCTCGTTTAGTCCACCTATATGAACCTGCACGTAATTCAATTGTCGCCGGAGGAATAATCCTCCCGATAGCTCCTGTGCATGCACTTTGCCAGTCGCATGTGTTAATCACTGTCAGTACCCAGTATCCTAACTGCACGAGTCGAATGTAGACCGCAAAGTCGTTAAGTACAATTTTAGACTAGTTTATGAAATCCCCGAGGCTGATGACAGTTAATAAGCCAGAAATGGCCAATCCAGTCTCCCTTGTCTTTGTCGATATCACCTTATCAACTAGGCGCTGTTCGACTGCCTGTGAGGGCTCTATTTTGAGTCCCAAAGCACAACGGGAGGAGCACGTTCCGTAACCTAATCGGTGGTCGTCCATCTATCTTATTAGAGGACATTTACGGATTCTTGCCTATTGTCGGCCTGTTTGCATATATCGAGGAACAAGGAGACGTGACTTGAACTCATGGACCGTCGCAGTGGCAGTTATACGGCAGCAGTGTGACTCTGGAATTCAACATGTGGTGTCCCAGATTCTTCAAGAAGTTATCAGTGTCAAACTTCTCCTGTTATGACTACAACAATTTCCAATGTTGGTGTTTCTAGGATAATTAGTTTGGCAGTACTAAGCTGGAAATAACTTATGGACGAAGTAGTTTTATTGCTACATTAGCCCGAGGAAAGGACGCAACAGGGCTGAGCAAGCAGGATGAAAAGTTTCCGTCAATGCTTCTGTAGATAACGGTGGATTTTATCTAGTTCGGAACCCAACTAATGAACCAGATTGACCAAAAATGGGCGTTTTCTTTTCTGAAACAGAAAACGTATCTCACCCACAGTGTGACAGGTTCCAATAGTGCAAACCATGATTGCCGAAGATAATTTGTCCTGTCAGCGCGTGTTTAATTTTCCTGTATGTGTTTCAGGAAAGGGACGGTATATTTCGGGGCTGAATGTGAAATGTTTTCTGAAGCAAATGTTTTTTATGTTACCATATGTTTGTTTATATAAATCACCAAAAACCGCAATTTAGAGTATCACTGTAGCCAAGTGTATTTCCTACTAGAGAAGTTTTCCTTAAATTTCGCCCATTTTGACGGCAACAGCAAAGAATGTTGTGCTAATTTTCAGGCAATGAGATGAAGATCATGAGAGTCATTGCAAAAAATAGCAACCGATGATGAAACTTCAGCTTACGAATACGATTGCATATAAAATGAGAACTAAACGCGACCAGTGACACAATCAATGGCTTAGTCTTAATCGGTGTCCTCTGGCATGGCGTGTTTTCCTAACTTTGTGAGGAAATAGTGAGGTTTCCCTTTCAAAACGATTGGTGACGAGTAGGAAGTTGTAAGATGACAGTTAGTTTCTAAGTTCCGCGACTTTTTTCCCAATTATCTTTTATACCAATGGCTCAATGTAGGTTGGCGTAATATTAGGCAATTTTTAAAAGTATACATCTTTCCAATATCCCCTTTGAGGGAAATATTTTTATCATGCAGAGTAAATAAATCCTATAAAGGACGCAAGATTACCCTGAAGAGTGACCACGAGCCCAGGAACTTCCAGCAACTTAACTTTCACACGTTCTGGCTTACCCTACAAAAAACGCCGTTCACTTCGAACATAGGAGACGGACTAAAAATTGATGAACTCCAAGAAATTAGCTCTGGACAAGTAATAAATTTTGATTTACTCCAGATAGTTTCACATTTGCGGCTGTTCTTTATAA
>CACRXP010000670.1:252526-282379 GCA_902702965.1 Spirometra erinaceieuropaei
ATGAACCAGATTGACCAAAAATGGGCGTTTTCTTTTCTGAAACAGAAAACGTACCTCACCCACAGTGTGACAGGTTCCAATAGTGCAAACCATGATTGCCGAAGATACTTTGTCCTGTCAACGCGTGTTTAATTTTCCTGCATGTGTTTCAGGAAAGGGACGGTATCTTTCGGGGCTGAATGTGAAATGTTTCCCGAAGCAAATGCTTTTTATGTTACCATATGTTTGTTTGTATAAATCACCAAAAACCGCAATTTAGAGTATCACTGTAGCCAAGCGTATTTCCTACTAGAGAAGTTTTCCTTAAATTTCGCCCATTTCGACGGCAACAGCAAAGAATGTTGTGCTCATTTTCAGGCAATGAGATGAAGATCATGAGGGTCCTTGCAAAAAATAGCAACCGATGATGAAACTTCAGCTTACGAATACGATTGCATATAAAATGAGAACTAAACGCGACCAGTGACACAATTAATGGCTTAGTCTTAATCGGTGTCCTCTGGCATGGCGTGTTTTCCTAACTTTGTGAGGAAATAGTGAGGTTTCCCTTTCAAAACGATCGGTGACGAGTAGGAAGTTGTAAGATGTCAGTTAGTTTCTAATTTCCGCGACTTTTTTCCCAATTATCTTTTATACCAATGGCTCAACGTAGGTTGGCGTAATATTAGGCAATTTTTAAAAGTATACATCTTTCCAATATCCCCTTTGAGGGAAATATTTTTATCAAGCAGAGTAAATTAATCCTAGAAAGGACGCAAGATTACCCTGAAGAGTGACCACGAGACCAGGAACTTCCAGCAACTTAACTTTCACACGTTCTGGCTTACCCTACAAAAAACGCCGTTCACTTCGAACATAGGAGACGGACTCAAAATTGATGAACTCCAAGAAATTATCTCTGGACAAGTAATACATTTTGATTTACTCCAGATATTTTCGCATTTGCGGCTGTTCTTTATAACTGACATTAGGTTTTCGCATTTTATGTTGCGTGCGCTATATACGGATTCGCCTTGCATTTGATGTCATTAACCACAGGTGCCTTGCTAGGTGTGGACGTATTCTGATTAAATAAGTAATTACGGGTCGGGAGTTCTTTGATTTATCTCCCTTTGGTCTCCCGCTTTCGTTTAATGCGAAAGGCTTTACACCCCTGGATAAAATACGCCAAAAAGGTCAAGATAATTTCTGGTAATAATATTAAGAGAGAGTCGAACTTTTAAAAGTTAATGCACGAGTATTAATCGGTTACGAATGTCGCCCCGATCACGTGTCGTGCTCTTTGCCTGGAGGTGCTAGTGATCATTCAGCTAATCTGAACACCAATTTCAATAAAATGAGAATTTCAGAAACTGCGGCTGATCCCCGGTCTCGTTAGAAGTTTAAAATCGGTATACGCGCCGAAGGTTCTAGTTATTGGTACAGTCATTTAGTGAGAGTTACGGCGGTTAGTTGCCCAATTTGACGATTACCATGCGGCAGGGAAGTTCAAAGGTTGAAACGGTGAATCCTCGGTGGCCCTTTTAATGACGGCAGAAGAACCGTAAAGTTGCGCCCGCCTACGTCGCAGAACCCCGCGACTAATTATACTAGAGTCTCGTCGTGGAAAGCGAGCTGCCTAATTGGCACCACGCGACACCTTACGAGTGGCGTCCCGTTGCGGCAGGCGCGGCAGCTACAACGACCAGTGCACATAGAGTCGTTTCGTAATCTGCGCCGCTTCACCCCACGTGCTGAAAGAGGAGGAGGGGGTGACTGAACGCCGTTCATGACCCCCTAAATTTAGCCTGTTCCCCATCTGCTCCGAAAAGCGAGTCGTAAAACGGCTCCACGTGGATAAGGACTCGCATTCTGAGAGGTCAGCCAACCTACGGATTTTGTTTAACTAAAGTCAATTGCACAACAGGCTGTCAAAGTTTTGAATGGCCAGCCATAATCCTAGCTCCTCAAAACGCTGGGTATTGGGACTGACCGGTTGAGACTGGATTCCTTTCGTGCCGTGTCTAACATTCGCCCCCTGAAGTGCGCTAACTCGAAAACTAGTTTCCATTTGACCTTGGAAGAGTGGATTACAGATTAGTTGATGACTTTATAAAAAAATTAATAATGGAACCACAAACTAAGTACTCCCTCGAACAGATAATATACATCTGAGTGCAGACAGCAAGTAACACCAAAGTTCAAAACATTGCGTGGCGAGAATCAGAGTGACAAACCTCAGTAAGGCAGCCTCACTCAAAGCCACTGCCTTCTTCATATGCTTCTTCCCGTTGAGTGATGAAGAAAAACGTAGAGTAGAATGCAATTTGTAAGAAATCCTACGCATTATCAGTTTCATGAATATCAATGCTATTTGCGCAGCAGTACTTCTTATAGTGACGCCTGAACCACGCCTGATGCACCGAATTGAGATTTTTTGTTTAAACAGGCAGCGGCAAATGATGCTGTGAAAGTCGGGTGGTTAGAAGTTGTCCAATGGATTCGCTGAATCTGGATCAATGTGGCTTGGAACGCGAAGGTCTTGTTGAAATGGCGCTGAGCAGTCTGCCCTCTCCACTAGATAGAATAAGAGTTTAGGGGTCGCAAGACTCGGTCGAACAGTGACGAGCACTCAGTAATCGAGGACTATAACCTTCAAAACTAAGGAAGATTGGAAGGACACTTTCCACTCTTTTTTTCCTTGTCTACCAGACAAGATCCATTTCCAGATGCGAAAGAGATGTCATTTAAACCCGGACTCCGTCGGCCAGTTGCTTTACTGCCGCCAACGTGGTGTAATTCAAAAGCGGCAAATGGTGGATATCTTTGAAAGCATCTCCGAAAGAATTCCAATTTAAATGTGTCAATAACGGTAATTTTCACTCGATCTCCAGGGGGTTTCTGTTTTTCACAAACGTCCCACTCCAAAAATACTTTTGGCACGGAATAATCTGCAGCATTGGCACCTACCCATACCTCTTGCCTTTCAAAGATCCTCAACCGTTTCTGACATATTTAATTCGTTAATGAACTCGGCGTTTCCTTCTCGACAAGACCACTGTTATACAAGTGTTGCGTAAAGTCGAAGCTAAGATAATTTCGTTCCTTTGACCGAAGCTCTACGGCAGCAGTTTGCTACATAAAGTAAAATTCTGAAAGAAGGACAAATCGCATACACGGCTTGTTAGTAGGATGTAAAGGTTTAAAAAAGGGCTTACTAATAACGAAAATTAACAAGTCTGGAAGTTCGTCTCACACGGACTGGGCAGCCCACCTGACTGGTAAGCTTGACGATGACCAGAATACCGGGAGGACAGATTCCACGATTACCCCGAATAGTTATTTTGAGACGAAATATTCCAAGTCTACAAAATTCGGTAAAAATACTAAATCGCAGTGCCAATAGAAGATGTGAGGACCTACATGTTATGCGCAACCCCTATGGTCGGAAAGACTAAACTTGAAATTAAGGTAAATTGCCTCGTTGTAGACTCTTAATGTTTTTTTTTAATTGTCTTGCTTAATTTTGGTTGCTGTATGTCAATGCATTAAAACTTTTCCGTCCGAAAAACGAATTTATCAATCATCTATATTCATTTTGCCATTCTCCTATGTATTCAAATACCCCGCTCGTAAACCTCCTATTACCACCTTTTTCCGTGAGACAGGCGCCTTTGGCTGGTCGTGTGTGTGCTTGGGGTCCTTCACCCGATCGTCACCTAATTTATGTCTTTATAAACCTGAGACACGGAGTCTCCGAAGTACTGACTTCGCCGACCGTTCTAGTCTGAGCGATTGCATGGTGACGGCATCTGAGCCCAACGTGAACGTCACTGCGCCCCTCCACTTTTTCCTAGTTCGTTAACATTTTCATCTGCTTTCCGAGTTGCCTCCTGCTCTGTTCTGCAATAGCTGAATTCGCGGACATCACCAGTTCGACTCCTTATGGTTCACCTGCAGGTGACTCATGTCAGGACACTCAGCCAAACGTCCACAAATCGAGATCAGACGACCGAAACTGTTTCTGGCTGGATCACTACTCCCAGCCTATGCAACTTTCGAATGTTCTGTCTCGCGGATCAGTTCTGGGATCTGACTGTACTTCGACGGAAAGGTTGTCCGTCAGACGCATGTAGTGACCGTACAAAGCCCTCTGTTGTACTCTACACAAAGTCCTCAAGTTAAAGGGCCAACCATGAAAGAGGTGAGGTGCAGATTTCTATCCCCTTCTTGCGTTTCTTGACTTTAACTTATGTTCCGGCCTTTGTCAATGGAGAACACAGGGAAAAGGAGAATTTGGATTAAAGCGTCTAATTAGTCCACCATCGCTAGGACGCACTATTGCGAAGCAGCCCAAACACGGTTAGGGGGGGGCATGCGGTAAGGCATGAACGTCTGATGACTCAGCGCGACCGCACGTCGTTTAGTCGCTGCCCTTGCACCATGCCCATACAACTGGGCCGTAGATGCGGACAACAGCGACAAAGAAGGTGCGAGACAATCGCGCGTTTTGACATTCGGCAGACCTTCCCTCGTGAATGCGCATACCGGTTTTTGTGGAAGACGCATGTGCACTTGCCATTCGTGTACTAGGCTTCAGACAGGGAATCTTGAGGAGGGCGCTACTTGTTCAGTGTTACTTAGGGGAATTATAAGTATACGGAAAGTTGAGCATTCAAGACGTCACCACAACTACTTCCCGACCCAAAAGTCCGCCCGGCGTCTATTAGTTTTAAATTTTCAATCCCTGACAAGCGCACCTATCACACTCAGTCTTCCGAAGCTGAATAACTGTGACTGCGAACCCCTGATGGCAGACAAGCCCAATAACTGCTAGTACACAGAACCTGTTGGAATTTAAGCCGTGGCTGTCCAAATGTATTAATTTGTTTTCTAAATGAAGGAGTAGGTCAGTTTTCTAAGGGGTCTTCATTTCCTATTACGGTATTCTTAGGCGCAGTGAAACCCTAGGCTTTTGGTAGGTAAGGAGCAAGAGACAACAACGCTTAAAACACACATGTTTTCTGAACGGCAAGCGCGTAAGTATGGCGGACGCATCGTCTTTTGTAAAGCTCAATGAGCGACTTAAAATCCCGTCGGTTAGTGAACATAGTTCCCAAGCGTTTAACAGCAGCAATGAAAAAGCAGTATAAGGAATGATTAGTTGTCATTATCGACGTTCTACGACCTCAATCATTAGTTGGCAATCCGCATTAGTCGTACAGTAAGAGTTTGTGCAGATGTGTCATGGCTGAACTCATTTCACCAGCAGACTGTCACAGAAGCCACCGGTATTTACCTAGAAAACTACTTCATGTGCTTTCCTTTAGTTGCAAATATTCCTCGTTTCCTCGGTTTCCAATGCAGCCTGGATGATTCAGGCCTGCAAACGAGGTTGGGTATGGAGCTAACCCATGTCCTTCTTGGTCGCATGGACAGTAAGTAGTGTTAGTGCCTCTGGTTGTCATACAAAGACCTTGACTTTATTGAAGCCATTTCAGCAGTAAAATAATCCATTTCGAATACTGTTGGTTGGCAATGTGACCAGCTGGCCACTGCTCTGAAAGAAGACTGTTGCTCCTGTGTAGAACTCTCGGGCAGTCTCTCGTCGGTTGGGAAACGCTTTTAGACAACGTTTTCATACAAACCATGTGTTAGGAAGCCTTATTATACGCGCAGACCCGCTCAAATAGAATTAGATAGCATGCCTGCGAAGCATTTCACACGCTTATTGCCGAATTTGGAGCCTAGAAAATGTGGAGATTGAAACAGTTTGGAAATTCATGACAAGTGTTAACTAATGTGTAAACTTGAAACACATTCTTCCGCACGAGTCTATTTCGTGTTCGGTCCGAGAGTGTGCACAAATATTTGGACCGAAATCTGTCAGCTTCGGTGGAACAACTGCGTCGCGTTCACATCCTATTAACAGGTAGTTATCACTTTATAAGTACCAATTCATCTACCGTACGCCTAGCAACGGTATGAGCTAAGGCTCCATACGGGAGTTTCGCCAATTCTGTACCGTTGTACGGCGCACTTGTGAGAGGTTTGGCTCATAAGTGAGAACCCAACTTTCTTCATAGGCCTTTTGACATATGTTCCAGTTTCATATACCGAAAAGTACATGAGAATGACTGGTGGACACCCTCGAGGCTGCGTCATGCAGCGGCACAGAATTGGCGTAATATGCATGTCTGGGCCTTTAGCCAAAACCAGTGCTGCCAGTATGACAAATCACGCAGATGCTCTTTTCTCCAGAGCGTATAGAAATCACAGTAATGGTCCAGCTTATTAGCTTCACTTTAGCGACTGCAATAAGGTTCTCTGTTATAGTGGATCGTTGATTAGTTTCAACAATTAACCTAAAGTCCACATTGTCATTTCGTTCTTTCGGGGCAGTTTATTAAGCGCTGTCTTGAGGAGCTCAGCCCAACCGTGTTCGTGTTTACTAACTATTTGAACAAAGTGAGGAGAGAACATTTGAATAAAAATTTAGAAAACCAGTAAACAAGCTAGTATACAGCAGAATGTTCAAAAGCTGAGTTTGTTAAGCTTAACTGGCAATGAAACCTTGAAGAGTACGCTACTGGAGGGAAATGAAAACACTAAAAAGCGCAAGGCGTGGTCAATGTGTGCAAACGCCTATCTTTGGAGACTTCATTTATTTCGGTTTAAACCGCCTTTATTTACTATTTGGTAAAATAGTTGGTTTGCCGGAGTGAAATTTTAATTTGAAAGCTTGAGAATACATTGTTTAACAACGGCGCAGAATAACTAATTCCCATTATTATGACTTCTGCCTTCGTAAGTCTTCTTGAATGCAGCTTTGTCTATCATAATGGTCCTTCAGGTCTTCTCTGACATCGAACACCACCTTCTAGACTTTTTCGTAATAACTGTAGACTTGGCCGCACTTAACTGCTCAGAAAAGTGTGCGTTGTAACAGGAGCGATCAAAGGTATGGGGGCTCTGCGCGTTTAGCTCGATGAGATTATTAATTGCTGTAGAGACATTGCATAGCAAGTGGTTTGGAGGAGAAGGGAAGGCTAAAACACAATAATGCAATATTCTCAAAATATTCAGGTTCTGAATCGGAGTTAACTATAAGTTACTGAAGATTATATTTAAAATATTTATTGTTCATTAAGCTCTACTCAGATTACAGACTGACTTAATGCAAACATCAACAAAAATCAAAAATAATGTTATTTAAGCAGCGGTTTTTCTAGGCCGAAGACCTCACAGAGTGAAACAGTCGTTGCTTGCCCATTCCACTCTACCCAGTAGTCTTTTCTATATTCGAATGGAAAACTTCTGTAATTTAGTTATTTTCAACCAGTCACCATGCGTGAAGATTTCTTTTTAGTTTTCGTTACTTTGAACAAGCCATATACATCTTAAAATATGATAAGTAAAGTGGAAATGTAATCTTTCTGATCGCGTTTTATCCGCACTATGTAGTTTTATAATGTTCTGACACCTGGGAGTTCGAGCACGATAACTCCTTCGAAGTCCTTTTGATCATGCAATGAGGGACTGGCGAAAAGAGCAGTCATCGCTCCATATC
Organism: Spirometra erinaceieuropaei; assembly: GCA_902702965.1. Classification (NCBI taxonomy): domain Eukaryota; kingdom Metazoa; phylum Platyhelminthes; class Cestoda; order Diphyllobothriidea; family Diphyllobothriidae; genus Spirometra; species Spirometra erinaceieuropaei. The sequence goes on from CACRXP010000670.1 coordinate 260,076, forward strand.
CCCATTAATTAAAAAAAAACTCAATTATCTATCTAAAAACGCTTCAACTAACCACCTGAAGCAAACTACCACTTGAGGGATCACAGAGAATTGTGCTGAGAAGTAATGACGTCACAGTTGGTGATAGAGTGTTCTCCTTTTCGCTCCCGATTATCGGGGAGAGATGGGCTCCGATCAAATGTTCACCCTCCCGGACTTATGTTGTCCTGCCCCGAATAACAAATGACTGGGGTCCATGCGAACCTGAATTATCTAGCACGATTTCTCTCACACCAACCGCAGCTGCTTATCGGCGGCCGCAGTGTCGACTGGATTCCCACGGACTTCTCCACGCTCTTTTGGACCATGTGAAGGTCGCAGCATTGCCATGTGCACGAACGGTAAACTATGTTGCCCGGTGGATCCGTAGTTAACCAAAACCCCTTTTAAAATGCAGTCAAGGCGACTGTTAGCTGTATCCGTCTGATGCACATGCTTAGTTCTCTTCGACCTGTAGGAACCGATGGCCTTAAGTCAGATGCTGTCGTTTTTCCGCGCTCCTAGTCAGACGCCCTGATTGACAAACTACTACCGAGACCTTACCGTATTTCTAACCACATGCCTAGATTTAGCAAGACGATTGCCAACAGTAAGTACATCCTGGAAAGAAGGCAGGTCAGCATAGCAAACTGGGAACATTGGGTAAACAAACATCTCCCCGTGGCAGTGCTAAAATTTGCTTGGTTGCGTTTTTACGAGTCCTCATTCTAGACTCTGCTTAAGTGCCAAGAGACGTCGACCGCATCTACCGAAATGCTATATTTGTGTCGGTTTGTTAATGTCATTGATATTAAAGATTTTCATCAGTGGCTGTCAATTAGGCGCTAGTTCACGATGTTGCGAACCGTTGCTATGCAGCCGACTAGGTGACACAAAAGATGAAAAACGTGTGCCAGAAACAGAGGTAACAAATGGACTTCATCTAGAGCCTCTTATAATTCTGAATAATCAAAAAGTGAAATAAGATGGGGTGCTTAAAAACAAGGGAGGCTGAGAAGGGTATATATCGTCATCTGCCAACGATACGTAACCTCAAGTTTGCATAACTCCTCATCCCAAAGCTGGACTTTTTGGTCCTTGAACGTTAAGTCCAACACTGTACCACTGGGTCATGGGTCCGTTGTCTTGATGGTCGCAATCGGGCATATCGACTGTCGTGAGAGGATCACTCATCGACCAGGTTACGCAAAGTGCTCTTCCCATTGCACCTTGGAGTCGAACCTAGAGACCTCGCAATCTCACGAGGACTAGTGGTTAGCTTAGGCACGGAGTTATAGTCATCAGCCGTGTGTTGAAGATTGTGGGGCTGTATACGACTCAGGGATAGGTAGTCTGTGCAGTATGCTCAACGTTCAGAGATGCTGCGCAAATCTGTCTCGCTGATTCACATCCAAGTCACCGACGCTGACCCCAGACTGTGGGCACGCGGTGAACGCCATTGATGACGACTGTCGAGATTTCGCTTTTTCGTAAAACAGCGTTCTGATAGTGGACTACTAGAAAATTCTGAGGACTGTTTTGTACACATACTTTATTACATACATGACTAGTAAGTAAATAATACGCCTGTATTATACGAGCTGGTCACTAATTCATCGGAAGCATGCACTTGTCGAATCGCACTTTGGATAAGTTGATAAGCTTCCTTGGAAATTACTACTGGTAACTTCGAGCGCTAGAATGGGGCACATTATCTGATCAGACGTGACCAATTTTCCGGCGACGATTCACCAGTGACTAAGAAACAGGAAAAAAGCCATCACTGAATTCCGCCGACTTCCACAGAGTTTTCTAGTTAACGATCATACCAAAAAAATCAGGTCCGAGAAAACTGATAAAGAAGTAAAGGGTTAAAGTAGGCCATGGCCTTCCGGTCAAATGGTTTGAATAACTGAGTAATTTAAAGAGACTTCAGGAGAAGGGACAGAACTCTTGACTCCGGTTAGCGTGTTCCAGACAAACGAATACAGCGTGGTATCATTTTGGCCGTGACGTTACTTCCTCTCTCTCTCGCTCTCTCTGCCGCAGGAGTATGTGTCCTTCTTCCAAGAGTGCTTCATAAAAGCAGAGCGGAGTTAAGGGTCGGTTGCCTCTTGAGCGCAGGCTTCACATCGTGCGATGAATCCCTGCGCCGCTGACTGACGAAGCGAACGACACGACCGTCGGCGTGAACAGTTTTAGTAGGCTGACTGGGCGGGCGCAACTAAACATGTTTTTAGCGTTTTTCCAGAGTATGACCCCGGTTTGCCTGGACTTCCAAAACGACCAATAGCAGTAGTTATTATGCCCGTTTAACTGTTTGATAAGAGGCGTGTAGGTAAGTGTAATGACCTTACTCTACTCCCTGGGAGTTGTACCCGTCAGCCATCATTGTACCGGTCGCCTTATTTGTTTTGGAGACAAAATAGCTCAAGGTCGGTCAATTTACTCAAAACGCCACCTTTGGTAATGCAACCCCCCTAATCACAGAGGCTCTGACCTGTGGACAATAGGCCGACTTTAGCTCGAACACAAGGGCGTCCAGACAGTCTCCGTCGTCTGTGCCCCACTCGAATACGACACCTCTCGGTCAATGCAGCAGGACAGTTCGATCATCGTTACCGACGATGTCGACCGTGTGCACCACAACAACAAGGTGGGCGCGGGGAATGTGACTTGAGCGTGAATTAATTTATGGTGATAGTGGACTTTCGAGGTATCTACCGCTCCCCCTCCTCTCTCGCACACCTGAGTTCGATGTCTGGACGGACTTCGCCTGGTCGGCACACGACAGACTGGGTTTTGGCATAGACAAAACAAGAGAGACTTGGGTCCAACCTAGTGCAGGTGTCGTTGCAGTTTGACTCTTTATCTTGGGAGGGAGACCGAGTTATTACGTCAGTTGTCAACTTTCAGATTGTTTGTGGTGAGGAGTATGCGCTGATTATCGTGGAGACGCAGTCCTCAGAGTCGACCTCACTCTCTCCTTCCCTTCCCATGAAGCAGTCTACTGTCCGAGCCAGTCGGTCATCTGATGCGGGGGTTGGGCGTCTCGAGTAATACAGTGTTCACCACATGGAGGAAAGGCGCCTGCACTTGCTCCCACGGTCTCTCTCCCTCGGAGAAGGCTCGGCGCCGTCAGCACACATTCTGGTCGCAGCAGTAGTCACTGCCGCTAGAACAGCAGCCCAGTGTTTTATAAACATTAAAACCCTCCAAAGTGGTGTCTTCAGTCTTCCCCTGCTCACTGGGAATTGGCCCGGTGTTTGCGGCGCCCAGAATACACTCACGACCGGAGCCGATATTTTGATACGCTTCAGCCTTCCCCAAGTCTATCGGTTTTAACCTTTATTAATGCCATGACTTACCAGTCCGTTGTGAACTAGCGTGACAGGGGTTTGGGAGGTGCACTGCTGGCTAAGACAACGGCGTCACTTTGCTTTCAAAAGTAGCTTTTGCTGAAGCAATGACAAACAGCGACCACTGTCCAAAAAACGATATCAATGCCAATTGGCAGAAACGTGCCGAGGAAAAACAGTGCATACGCAAGACGGAGCCAAAGTTGCTTATCAATGTAAAAGAGAGTAGCTACTGGGTATTCGAATGATAAAGTCATCAGGAGAAAGACCACTAACTCTCCTAAATAAATACGACACTTTCTAGTCACGGTAGAGATTGGCTAACACAACTTCGACCCATTAAGGACAGGGCTGGGTTCGGAGCGGAGATGGAGACGGAAAATGGCAAAGTTAAATTTTTCGATTAGTTAATTAACTTGAAGGAGCATAGTCATCGTTCCACTAGTGTCTGCCGAAGACCCACAAGTGGTCATCGGCATCTTTAATTCCACTTCAAACGCCCATCAAGCACCAATGTGCGAAGCTCGTGTCACTTTTGCGACGAGCGGGTCCCTCTTGTGGTTCACAAGACCAAGCGAGGACAGAAAAGGCCCTAATCAGTCGGCAACTCAGACAAAATAGATGTTCCGCCAGACTGTTGCACAAATGATATAGAAACCTACACAAATCTTTCAAGGACCAGAAGTGAACTGCGTCCGAATAAATAACTTATGCAAATGAGCTGAGTTAAGCCGCAGAAAGGGTTTGAGGTGGAGTGGATGCTCAAGTGAGTTGGAGAGCTTCAAACACAATTATTTTGAAAATTTGTGAATCCACGAGCCCCGTTTATATCCACACTAGGTGTACTCGCATTTCTATAGGCAACTGTTCTGCTTTCGTTCGTGTTACGTCGGCGGAATATGCCTTTCTAGCAATATCGGCGGTACGTGCACAAAAGGTTTTCAGTGAATGGTAATCGAAGTAAACAAGTTGAGGTTGCATCGGCTGTGGTCTTGTGTGTCGGCGGCGAAAGGCAAGTGGCACGTTAACTGAGCACGGGATATGTAGCAGCTGCGGACCTGCTGTGTGGATATGCGTGGCAAACGACGATACGTAATCCAGGAATGGCCTCGTCAGCCGCCGCTTCTCAGCAACACTTCTGGACTCCGAAAATAATTTCTGGACTCTGAAGAACTAGAGCAAAAATCAGAAACATAATCACCGTAAACGTTTTCTTCAGTAGACATGACACAGCGTACAACAGGCAAAACAATGCTCCCAATACCACTTTAACTTTTGACATACGCGAAAAATGTCCGTTCCTCCCCTCTCATGCTCCTCACTCCTTACAGCTCATCCTGTCATTATAAAATTTCATCATTTTCAATTGAATAAGTAAATATTCTCCTCTGCAACCGTTTAAGTCATCTCAATACTTTTCACATTCATCTTTGTCGACAACCGCTTCCTTCAATTGATGGTTAAAATTGCTTCGCGCATAAGATGGTGTTTTATTGACTGTCTTTCCCTCCCAGAATTCCAAATTCGATTTGTATCGCATTGTATTCCCGACCCACCAAAAAATTTGGCGCAACCAGATAAATTCAGGCATTCTCTAATGATGTCAGACAAAATACTCGTGCTTTTGCGAAACCAGGATTTGCAGCATCAAATAATGTTTTCAATGGGTCACTGGATTATTTGCTTTTGCACTACCTGTTTTAGTAAAAACTCACATAAACTTCGCGTCCTGTGGGACTTTAAATAAAATATTCTCAAAAAAGTGCTTGAAATCATGTTATACAATGGTTCCGGAAGATCCTATTTTTGAGCATGTGTGCTCGAGTACAATGAAGTTTTCAGATTGCGCACATCAGCAATGCAAATTAGTTCGTAGCTACTGCAGTTTCTAATAGGCTACATAGAAATCTTGATTAAAGGGCTTTCAGAGAATATATGGGCTATAAGATCTGAGTTCTCTTGGATACAGCAGAACTAAGATTGCATCTCGGTTTTTAAAACAGCAGTTACCAGGCGTATTACTTTCTGCTAAATGATCTTAAGAAAATATTTTATTTTTTCACTCTTTCTGTTGGCGACACTATGAACACGCTAAAAAAAGAATTAACCAGTACGGTGCTGCATTCATGGGTCCAAAGTAAGAACGAGAATAATAATAACTAAATCATGCGTCGTTTTAAATATCATGAGTGGGAGGACTTCCATTTGGATGAACTATAGGTCCTGAAAAGAGTAAGAGGAGGTATAAGTCCTTCGTCAAAGCTTCATTAGAGGATGAACGACTGAGGGATGACTGTAGTACTGCAAATGGCATGTTGGTGTGTCTACCCCACTCGCGAATGTTGATGCATACTGGTCGTGGTTGAATGCATATAGATGGCTCCAAGGAATATGAGATATCCAAGGATGGGGCATCACTTTGATGGATTGAATGTTGGATAGACAGACCGGCCTCACGATGTTGTCATTCCACTCTCATTTGACACTCCACGAACCCTCGTGTGCGCAGCGACCCCAGTCCGGTAACTGCATTATCTGACGGACGAAACCGGATTAGGGTAGATGGCGTGCCTCTTCAAAGCCGATGATTGTGTTCTGAGCGTGGCTTGGCTCATTGAGAGGTGTCAGTAGTCACAAACGGGTTTTCAGGCTAGGTCAACCACTAAACCCGATATCACCACCAGTCGGCTGGACAGGGTTTATGTACAGATGCGCGGTGGCAGAGGGAAGAGAGGCAGCAAGTTAGAGATTATGTAACCCTTGAATATCGCGATGCGGTAAGGATCAATTGTGTAACCCCACTGGGTTTAATACGCATAACCGCTTCTGTGTTTGTTAAAGTAGGCCTTAGTTGGCTTGTTCATTCGTAGCTGCAGGAAGCCTTCCTTTTGGTGCTATCTAGCGCATCGGTATAACCGCATTTACGGAGTTGTTCCTGTGCGATATTTTTGGCATGAGATGGTCTTCGCCTTTCGCTCCCCCTTTCTGTGATCGATGTGCCTTACCTTGATTTCCCAATGCCCTTGCGTTGCCTTTCGTTGTTGATTCCGTGCGCCGGGACTTACTTATTTCTTCCAGAGGAGTGGTTGAGCCTTTCGTGCCATGTCAGCAATCCACATTTAACGCGTATTGTAAGGATCGCCGGCTACATATTAATTTGCTTCGCCTCGATTAAAACACAAACGCTCGGCTTCCCCGACATCGTCAAATGGTTTCTTTTGTCAAACGCGTACGCCGTGACTTATTTTCTTCCTCAGGAATATTTGCGCGTAGTCCTTCTCATAACCAATAAAAAGACAGCTAAGTTTATTTGAGTTTATGTACAAACATTTACTTACAAACGGTTGTTAAATTGTCTTCAGGAAGGAATCCTTCAGGTTCCCTGTTCGAAAAGCTGTTGCACTGGACATGTTTCCGCATTATGAGGCAGGAATATTTCCCACGTTTGCTTTAGGCCGCGCTGTCTAAGTCAAGCCACAGACGATAATGAACGTCGTCTACGTGGAGCCATATTGTACGACCCGACACCGATTCTCCTTCGTGGAACTGCCGATTTAGTCTGCTTCGATAGGCCTCGTTCGTATTGGTATGTTTTCCTGTGATCCGATCCCTAAAATGCTTGGTGTTATAGACTGTAAAGTGTTCAGTGCTGACCCATTTGGCGTCCACATTTGCCTTGTGGCACATTAGGTACCAGTCCCTTCGCTCGGCAATATTCTATTACAGCGCCCTAGTGTTACTGGTTGCGAGGTGGGGTTACACAACCTACCGTTGCCCCGGAATACTTCTGAAGCATCTTTGAGCTACCATGGTGGGCTAAACGACAGAATTATAATGTGCACTAACTGGAGAAACAAACTAATCCTCGGAGCCGAGATGAACTTTAGAAGGACTCTATCCTAATGCGATCCTACAACAACCCTCATCAATACATCTGGGGACAACTGAGGAACTGGCACTTGTATGGTATTCGCAACAGTGGGGCCAGTTTCTAGTCAGCTGACTCTCACGTCCATTACCGGTCGCTTTGCACGTGTTGAACCCGGAGGTCTCCTTTACCCTGCCCCTAAAACGGGCCACGCGAGTAATGCGCCGGACCAATACGGGGTCTAGATCGCAGTCCAGCAGGCGTTATCAGGAATACGCATCCATAACATTGGGGTGTGGTGCCGGTTTACTTCGCCCCAAGTGGAATGCGGGCCGCCCCTATTTTTGTTGTGGTATTAAGTCCTGGTCAGTGTACGCTGTGGACTAGGGGGTGTGGTGGTACGCGCAAGTCACTGTCCCTGCTCTCACCCTGCTGTGGAGCACACGGTGGACATCGTTGACAACGACGGTCAAACTGTGGGTTTTCTCAAGCAACGCTTCCAAACCCAGTCTTATGGCGAAATCGACATCTTAGACAAAATGCCGCATTATGTCATATTTAGGCGTCGAATGTAATGTGGTAAAATATTCTAAGAAGGCGTATATATTGCCACGTACAATACCACAAATAGACTACATCACATATGCTGCAAAGAATAATATGGTATGAGCAAGTCATCGGGTCACTATAGTGCATAACCCGTGTTGTGTTGTTATGTTAGGCTAACTGAAAACCGTAACAAAAGATGGACTAGACATACAGTGAAAAAATTTACATGCTTATACCTTTATAAATAAAAACGACTTCTAACGGTTATCCGCGCATGCTTGAACTAGGCCAATCCAATGCATCAGTTTTGTCTCAAAGTGTGTATAGCTAAACATTCCGTATCATTCAGACCTTGAGCAAAACAAGAAAAATGTGGCTTGGAAAAATCGCCCAGACCTTCACTTCTAAACAAAGGACGCAGACACATTTAGTAAACAATACTGCCAGGAAAAATCTGTTTTTGGTCAAATACCAATTGCATTACAGATACATTACATTACAAATACCAGTTACATTATCCCAATAACGTTTCAAAATCTGCATGGCGAGCGGCCAAACAATTCACTTCTTGGAAGGCTCTATGTTTTGTTGGTGTCGAAATACATATTTGTTGAATATTCCAAAGCCTAAACTTGTGCCACAGAAGCGTCTTCCGTTTTTTCTTAAACGTGACGAAGTGTGTTTTTCGTGTTTGCCTTGGGCAGAGCGTTGCAAAAGTGCGATTTTTTCCAGCAGGGGTCTGGGAAAATGAACCCCCACAGACGCCTTTGACAGATATTTACAAATTCCCACCTTCTTCACGAAAAATACGTGGATAAATGCGTGCTTTTTGCGACAGTTGAAGAGCTTGTGGGGTTTTATACTAGATATTTTTGCTGGTATTTTGCCTTTAGATTCATCCTTATGATTTCCAATATTTATTTGGACATAAATAAAATTTCCTTAGTGAATTTTGTCTGAAGAAAAGGAACAGTATTCGTCATTACGCATCTCAAACGCGTGTTCGAATATTTTTGACGAAATGTCTTAAGAACACTTTTACTGGTTCTTTTGTGCTGGTGGGGTGTTACAGAACAGAAGCATTAATTCGGAAAACAGCTATAGGCTTAATGTGTACATATATCAAAGATTGTATTGACGAAGGGAAGCAAATTGCTCCCGGTCTCCAAATAACATATGGTAGTTGGTTCTTTTTCAATACAGCCAGTCTTCTGTACAATGTAATTCTCAACTTTTCCCGAAAGTTACGCCTGCCTGAAAAAGGTTTTATCCGAAATTCAACTCAAGGTTCCAATTTTCACTATACTTCCATTAAAGTATCAAACAAGTAATTAGAAAACTCAAAAATAAAGATGAGCGAATTATTGTTCGTTCTTGTTACTCTCAGTTTTTTTGGGAACCCCAGTGAATGTGACTAACAAATAAACCTTGAAATAGTCACTTGCCACTCTTCAGGCAGAGTACCATCACGGATAAACTCTATGGAGGGTGATTTGATGACTTTAAATTGAATTCTACTCGATGTTCCCCTGCCTACGAGCCAGTGATCCACTTACTAATAACTTGTTAAAAGTTAAACCAACCGAGTAAGTGCGCATGACTGTTGCTTAAATTTCAAACAAAGGTTGCCTTTCTGCAGCCGATCGTAGTCATGTTACACGAATTAGGGAGTAATAATCAATCTGACTACTTCCGTTAAGGCGGGCCCTCGCGATCCTTTTACCTGCGGCACGCTCAAAATGACAAATTTTCATAATGCCGCATTACATAAAGGTTAAAAAGCAACGCCTGCCAGACGCCCCTCCATATTAAGATACAACTATCACCGGCCCAGGTGACTGCGGCTGCACGCACACTAGCCGACCACCAACCAACGGCAGGAGTCTGTTGCTGAGTCCCGCAGCTAACGCTCATGCATTTGGTAGACAGGGCGTTCACCAATCGCGCTGCGGAACTCACTCGTCCCGTTGCGTCTTGAGGCTCTCTCTCCAGCCCCGCAAGCAGCCGCACACCGGCGCGTGATATAGGCAGAATAGCATTACTGACAAATACAAAGGAGCTTGGAATGGTCATTTTTGGCTAGTTAGCCGTCGCCAGCCAGTCGTACCCAGCCCCGTAGTGTGGAATACCTGAGTTCCGTAGCGCGATCGGTAAACGTCCCTCCTAGCATTGTACACTCCCCATCGCAACCGACAAGACAACGAGCCTGTGGCTCAGTGGTTAGAGGCGTTTGACTTCTAACAAGCAGGTCACGGGATCGAGCCCCAGGTTTTCCGCACTTCGGGGTTGGGTATGGCTGGCTGACGACGGCCAATAAGCCAGAAATGGCCATTCCAGTCGGTAATACCGTTCTGCCTATATCATGCGCCGCTGTGCGGCTGCTAGTTGGGCTCGCGAGAGGGTCTATAAGGCGCAACGGGACGAGTGAGTTCCGTAAGAAACAGTTGGTGAGCGTCCCTCTACCAGAGATCTTAACTGTTATGGAACGCAAAAACGTGACCTCACTCTGTAGCTGCTACCGACGTTTCCACCGTGCCGACCGGGACATCATTTCTCTATCCTTCCCAAAAACTTGGACCAGAAATGTCGGAGGTTTCTGGGTGTGCTGACGACCCCTACAGGCCTATACTCAATCGGGAGCGGAAGTCAGGGCATTCCAGATGAGCGACAGTTGCTGTGACCCGGACAGTAAAACGCCCACGCGCGTACTGCGAACTGTGCCCCTGCCCCAACTCTAAAGCTTCATCAACAAACGTCAGCAAACATTCTGTCTGACACCTTTAATCCACGTCGGCCTCAAACGGATATCTACAATGTAGGCAACATAGTCAAAGACGTCAGTCATTGGTTGCGGGGGGGAGGAGAGCTGAAGAATGAGAAATTTTCCCTTGGCTTTCTGGATTCAGGCCGAGTGCTTTGAATGTTGGTGCCAAAAGTATCAAGTTTGACCGCCGGCATCAGTAGTTCCGGTTTCTCAGAGTAAGGAGAAATTAGCACAGAATTTGATGTGTGCTGCTCTCAAACGCGTATAGGACTCATTTAATCCGGCATCACATTCCTGTTGCGAATTGGCAACAATTTTTTGCACTTGCTACTTAGGCTCAGTGTGCGTCCGGTACAGTTTTTAGTCTCAAAACATCACCATAGCTCCATATATGTCCACATTCGTGTTTCACGCGTTGAAATACCAAGACAACTGCACATGGATATGCCTGTGAGGCTGGCCAAGTATGCATACCACTTAAACGACCATTCAGAAGCCATTCCTAACTGCCTGTGTTTGATTAAAAGTGGTCATTTGCACTCCAAATTTAAGGGTGACTAAATAGTCTGTAATATGGTTTCGAAAGAGTACAAATATTCTTATTCTGAATTATTGACTTTAGTCTAAGTTATTCCAACAAGGCCCAAAAAAGCAAATCGACGTCTTGTTATGACATAAATACCTACGTTTACATAGTACCAATCCTGTTCCAGTCCATAGGCCGCGCTTACGAGCATTCCAGGGACGAATTATGTTGAAAAGCCAAGAAGTTGTAAGTTACTTCTTACATTAAAGTTTGCTCTGCTACATCACTGAGCCAGGACTTAAATTCTGGACTTAATAATACACTAGGTCCCAGGATGGGTGGCGGAGGTTAGGAGTACGAATAACTGGCCGTAACCACAACATTAGGCGAAGGGCAAGAGGCACAGAGGGAGCGAAGCTACTGGACATTTTTCTAGACTTCAGTCGCCGTGATACTGCAGTCATTTTAAATACTCAAAAGAGGAGATAATATTACTATTCAACAAAGTGATTTTGAATGCAAAAGTGGCTCTAAGTGGCGTGCAATTTTTCAATCAGTTTTTCCCTAAATTATATAGGTGGGCCTTGAGTACCTCCGCTACCTAGTCGTCGGTGACCCTATATCGTAAGTGGCTACACCACCTGCAGACTACAGTTAGTATGGGCTATGAAAATGCGACCTTCGAACGTATTGGAAAGTCTTCTTACGTAGATATTAGAACGTGGTTCAGACAAGGGTAGCACGATGAAACACAGAAACTGCATTTTCAGGAAGTACTTAAGGGAAAAGGAAGTTCTGCAAGATGCCCTTTGGATAAGGAAGTCTTATGCAATGTACTGCAGTTTTTTACGAAGGCTATGACTGCTTTGCAGGTTTAAGCCTCATAATTCTACCACATTTAGACCCTTGAGAGTAATACACAACATGCGCTATCAGAAACTGCTTTTCTGAATGCCCCTCGATTTCACGTAAATTTCCTCTTTGCGGTCGCAGATAGGGATAATTTGCATTGTCTGCTGAGCCGATCAAAACTCAGCCCAGTCTGCTAATTATGCTTTCGACTGCTGATTCAGGGTGAGTGGATTCCGGAAATGCTATTGATCGTCCACGTCTTCTTCATTAGAATTACTTCCCATTAATACCTGCCCCTCTGCATAAAATAAGCCACTGCGTGTGCCAAATCCGGAAAGTGAGGGGAACCGATGCGACAGCACCCGATGTTTCAAAATTTGTGGCTAAGTTGTTCGACACTTTGCATTTGAGCATTGCTGACAAAACCGGAAGACGAGGAATTAGGCATTTTCTACCTAGCAATCAAATAAGTGTTTGGGTTTTCTGATAATGGTTTTGCTTCCTAGTTTGGTCTCCTTTCGTGAACAGACGTTCACTACTAACAAACTCATCGAAAATTTTGACTTAGACCGAGACAAAAGTTTCTTTCTAGTAGCAACTGTCCCCCTACCCAAGTAGCAGTCATTAATCCTCTAAAGAGGATCCGCTTGTGCTACTCCTGCATAAAAGGCGCTGTGAGAGATGCAAAGAAACGCATTCGTTGCGACGGCTCCAGAAACGTTGATCGAACCCGTTCATTATCTGTGTGAATGTCACTAATAGTTGCTGTGTGATGCTTTTACTTACCCCAAGGATATTCATCAGGTTTTGATAGAACTGACCTAATCAACCAACGTCCGAAATATGCTGGCTCCTTTCTATTTCCCTCGTTCTAACTGGCAAAACAGCTACAAATACCACCGTCACTTACAAGTACTTCGGGTTTTTGCGGAAGCAGGCATGTTCTTCCCAAGAGAGGTCACGTGACTCTGTCGAGAAGGTCCATGTACAAATGCGTCCTCATTTGGGTGTTTCATAGCGGATTTGGAAGAAGTAATGAGGCATTAATTTCCATAATGTTCTCGTAAAGAATTTTATAGTTCAGCCTATAAGGAGAACAAGTAAACTTTCGCGTTCCTTCAAGTTGGATATCCACAAATAAAATGTGTAAGTCAGGTCTTGTAAATAATGAGTGTTCGTATGAAGCCCGCAGACAATACGAACAATCGGAAGATCTTAGAGAAGAAACACTCGTTGTCTATGAAATCTCCACTTGTAAGGCCATGCTAGCAAGATTAAGTGTTAGACTAAAAATATTCAAATCTCTGACCTTCGCTGGTGCTTAAGCCTTTTCAGTGCAGTAGTGGCGCAATATAGCCTGTTGTCATTTTGTTTTATCCTCACACCAACGACCTGACGCCAGAGCGCCAATTTTATTCTATTTCGAACTTCTAATGTTACTTTTGGGAATTTCTGACAAAATTCACGCACACCTTAAAATGTCTTTATAACGCCTCTTCGTGGAGCACTTAATTGGACAAACGTTTTGGATGCAGATTGTTCCCATGTGAGTATGAAACTTAGTTGAGACTATAAACACAACTTTAAGACAATACCCCTGAGTTCAGTTAAGGAGTTACAGCTCCAAGTAAGAAACTGATGCACGCAGGATTTATGGATTTTCGAAGATGACTGAACGCATCGGCTTTGTAGCACGTCATACACAGGTCCTTCCGTCTATTGGGTATGAATTAACAAGAGGAGGGCAGTTACCTCGCAAGTTATGGGTCTGTCGTGACAATGTGCCTTGAACTCACTTATGTTAGCGCTCTTCGACTTCCACCGGAAGGGATGGGCCGGGGACTATGGATGGCTTGAAAAGGGGTTGCACTTTCCCAGGTAAGCACAGAAGTCTGCTAAGGAGACCGGAAGGCGAAATCTACACTTATCTTGCCGCCGTGACACGGATCAAGTTCCAAGTTGTTTTTTGCATGATTGAGTCCGTGTGCAGAAGTGTTTCACAATAGCATACTCCTATAACGATCTTGTGCCTAACTACCTGCTGACGGAGGAATTAATGAATAGTGTCCTTGAATAAGCCTCTCATCACAAAAAGACAAGTGATGGGGGGAATTCATAAACCCCCTGATCACGGAATAAAACATTACATAAGTCATTCACTGAAGACCCTTTTTACACCAAATGCAATGAGGCAGGTTCCTTCAGTCTGACTAAATCGACAAAGCCAAGTCGAACTCCCACTCAATTTCATTTTATCCACCAGCAGACCCCTTTCAACTGAAATCCTCCCCTTCTGTGTCACAATAGCACAGTGTTGGTTTATCTTCCACCAGCAGTGGCCTCAATTATAGGGCCTGATTTCAATACTTTGTTGTTGGCGCATAACCCATCAACACACTTCGTTTTACCGGCCTGTGCAAATAAAATCCCCGAGGGCTGTCCGGAGCCAGAAGTGGGCGTTATAAGGGCAGGGGTATTTTATGCCTCCACTGAATCATGCGAACACTGATTAGTCAAGGGTAGAGGATTCACATGAGCAGTGTGAATTGTTCCAGCAAACCCCTTAGAAGCGACGAAGCGAAGGAGGGGATGGTTAGCACCTGGTTTACCTTCGCGGTCCGAATTATCTTGTCTCGAATAAAAGTTATAAGACTATTCGTTTTACTAATCCAAAACTCACTAACTCGAACTTGTTAGTATCCAGGCGACTTATTGTTGTGAAGAGACTACACGGGAGGACCAAGGCTCTGCTGTTTCAGTCTGAAGGCTTTACGGCAGATTTCTCCAGTTCGTCTCCTGGAGAATGGGTATAGAACCAGCGAGAAGATAAGAGAACCAGGACGACAAATAACTCCAATAAACTCCATCACAACTCCTATTTTCCGTGTGCGTCTGCAGTCACGGGACGTATCCTAAGGCTGATCAAGAATAATGTTGTCCCTCCACGAAATACCAATCTTTGTTAACAAGTCGGGGAACGTAAAACGGCTATAGTATGCGATAACTGGAACTGTCTATTGCGCCGGATCCTGTACGACTCTACTGCTCAAGTGTGTTACACCATTTATCACACATTCGTCCGGGTAGATGAACGAGCATGACCTTGCTGATGGAAAACTCTGGGGCTTTCGAGTGACGCCTGGGAGAGCTTCAGCCTAAAGCGCGGTTCCAAATGTCGGGTCAACGAAACTACAGCATCTAACTTTCGAAGCCCGCACTGACCTGATTTCTCAGCATAATTTGCTTGTACCTACAAAGCAAATCATGGGAATGTGAACAGTTCAAAATTTTGTGCATTTGCGGTCAAGAAGACTGAACACTTTCGATGTACGGGGACAGCACTTAGGTCTGTTCACAACTCATTGTCAGTAATTTCCGATCGTGAGTTTTCCACCCGGTGTCACCACCTTACGAAACATGAATGTTCTTACGAATCCACTCATCATCCCCGGCCAACGGAATTACCCCACATTACTGTAGTGCAACTGCTAGAGTTCTGCTGAAGTAGTCTGGTTCCTAAGGCTTTTCGTTTGCCCATAAAGTGAAACTCTCTTTGGGGATGAATAACCTGATAATTCAATAATTTTCATTGGATGGTGACTGCTTATAAGGGGGGGGGGGGTGATGAGATACACAAAAACATGTGCTAGTTTTTCGGCATGGCCGTCCTCTCACTGTCGATTTCAATTTGTTTTGACAGCGGATTCGTCAGAATAAACATTACAGTCTTCCGAAGCACAGTGTTTACTATTATGCAACCCTTCCAAAGTTCAGGTGGAGATTCGTAAGAACACCTGAGTGGGACTGAACGCGCACTTTGCGATTTAGCAAAAGCCACACTGTCTTCCCGGTTTAAATCGCAATAATTCAACACCAGACCTTCATCCAGCTAACTTTCCATTCATCCGTGGCACACAACCTGATACCTGAGACAGAGAGTTCCCAGGCGAAGCAAACAGACGTCCGCGAGTCGCCCAAGGGTAGTTGACTGGACACTCAAGTTCCAATACCGCCGCTACGGAGTCACATATGCATGTCCCCTCCACCCTCCCCCCTCAGGAACCCGGGTGTGCCCCGTGCAAATCCCACTCGACGATGCATCAGCGGATGTGGTGGAGGAACACACACCGAACAACGGCAGCGAACGAATTAGGAGATCCGTTGCTTCCCCACACTCCCAACCCCCCTACGACTCGTCTGAGAGGTCAAAATAACGTTTATGGGTGTGCGCAAGCGCGCGTTCTCGCTGTTTCCACATCTGGCGGTCGCCTCCCGCGCTGAAATCCACCCATTGCAGGTACACTTGCGAACAGTGACGCGCAATTAGGGTGAGAAGCCAGTCAGGGTGACCGTGCAGCAACTAAGAGTCGTACAAGTTGTAAAATACACAAAACGTACAAAATTTACAAACCCCGTGAAGAAGACGGATGGTAGTCCATGTCTAGCAAAAACCAAAGAGAATGGTCATATGTCTTTGGAGTTGATAACTTGGATAGGGAGTTTCAGGAGCCCGTGCGCCTGTTCATAGGTCAGCAGAGTTTGATGATGACAAAATGACAATTTAACTTTTTCTGCGCACGCCGCGCCACCATTGTTGGCAGTCGTCTCTCAGGCAGACATATAGGCATTTTCAGACCTGTTGAGAGCGCGGCCCAGAACCGCATCTCCTGCACCGCACACGGTGTTAATATCGTTCTCAAGATGGACTGACTGGTCGCCATGACGTTACGCATGCAGGATTAATCGGAAGCTTGGTGATTAGAGAAAGACGACCAACTGTCCAGAAGGCAACAACTCTCCTAACCAATTATTCAGGTCGCATTGCCGACGGCACTCGCAACGGCAGAACGACTGTTGTGCCAAAAAGTGAACCAGCAGCGAAGGGAAAAGAGCAGGCAATTTGGTGACATGAACAGTCTATATATATATATATATATATATAGGCAGAATGATATTACCGACAAAGACAAGGGAGACTGGAATGGCCATTTCTGGCTTATTAGCCGTCGTCAGCCAGCCATACCCAAGCTCGAAGTGTGGAACACCCGAGCCTCGAACTCGCGACCTGTTGGTTTAGAAGTCAACGCCTCTACTCACCGGGCCACGAGCACGTTGCCCTGTCGGTTTTTGATCGGGAATATACAATGTTAGGGGGCGCCTCACCTCTTTACCGCCAACTGGTGCTCATGGATGCGTGTTGAGGCGGATTTTCCAGTCTGGCCACAAAAGACGGCAGCACATGCATCACACGGTATCTTGTAGACGACCTCTTTCTTGTTCAGCTGGTTAACCCTATCCTTAGGATGTACCAGCTGAGAGCGCAAAGTAGTCTTAGGTTTGTGCGCTACTCGAATTTGGTGCTTCCTTAAGTGTCTTTCGACGAGTTCAGACACATTCCTAATGTAAGGAAGCGTTCGCCAAGTGCTGAATTCAGGCGTCTGATTGGAACTGCCCGGCTCCTTCTCCCTTGATTCTCGCTGCCTCATGTATCTGCGTACAAAATCCTTAGGGTATCCATTCTGCGAAAATAATTCGCACAAGTAATTCACCTCGGCTCGATAGCCTTCTTCATCCGAACAATGTGTTTTTGCTCGACCAAGCACCCATTTCTGGTTTTCTCCCTGAAATAATAATGCAGAAACTAGAGGCGACGGCGCTCCCGTTTTGTTCTCCTGAATTGTGGCTGCGATATGTGGATGACACATTTGTTATCGTAAAAAAGAACCAACTGGAAATGCTCCACAATACTATCAACTCAACAATTTCTGGGATTCAATTCACATTTGAAAAGGAAGTGGACAGCAAACTCCCATTAATGGATGTTTTCGTGCAGCTTAAAGTATGCTGAACGTTACGCACATCCGTTTACCGGAAAGAAACTTACTCCGAAGTCATTTTACCTTAGAAGAGCAACCAGCCCAATTCTCACAAACGCAGTTCCGTAAACAGTCTGCTTAGTCAAGCAAAAACACATTGTTCGGATGAAGAAGGCTATCGAGCCGAGGTGAATTACTTGTGCGAATTATTTTCGCAGAATGGATACCCTAAGGATTTTGTACGCAGATACATGAGGCAGCGAGAATCAAGGGAGAAGGAGCCGGGCAGTTCCAATCAGACGCCTGAATTCAGCACTTGGCGAACGCTTCCTTACATTAGGAATGTGTCTGAACTCGTCGAAAGACACTTAAGGAAGCACCAAATTCGAGTAGCGCACAAACCTAAGACTACTTTGCGCTCTCAGCTGGTACATCCTAAGGATAGGGTTAACCAGCTGAACAAGAAAGAGGTCGTCTACAAGATACCGTGTGATGCATGTGCTGCCGTCTTTTGTGGCCAGACTGGAAAATCCGCCTCAACACGCATCCATGAGCACCAGTTGGCAGTAAAGAGGTGAGACCATCTGTCTCAGGTAGCCATGCATACTCTGGACACCGGGCACACCTTCGCTTGGGACAAAGCTCGCGTTGTCGCGGTCTGCCCTTTCAAGAAGGGCCGGGAATTCGTCGAGGCAATGCACTCTGATGAATCATGCATCAACCGGCATATCGAGTTGGATGCCGTGTACAGAAACTTGAAGGAGAAATGGGAGAGAAGGGAGCCAACCAGCTCAGGCTGACACACGGCGGCCGCCTACCGGCGCACACGTCAGGCAAGTATCGAATTGTTGTGCACTCTTGACTTTAGCTGTTTCTTGCGTTCACATTCGCTTTCCGCTTGCGTCTGACGACGACCTGGGGAACCAACGTCGAAAATTTACGCAATAAACCCTCTTGTCCCACAGAACCCATCTCTTTGCAACTTGTATCGCTTGGGATGCCAACCTTTCAATACTTGCGCAAAAACATATATATATAATATATATATAATATATATATATATATATATTACATAGCTGCAGATAGTAGCCGACGAGGAAAGTGAAAAAGGTGAATAGATGTCTGGGTGTAGTAGGAGGTAATGGGCACAACCACCGACGCAAATCATTATTTCAGTGCACAGTTTTTTCAGAAGTTAAGGCTGCATTCTTGTACTTCTCCATCCGGTCTCAGCATCCTTGCTAGTTGCAATTCGTGCTGCATCCCAGTCGGTCGAAACACTTTGAGGTCAAAACAATGCGGCCACAGTAGGCTGTTGAAGTGAGCTGAGGCGCATGTTGTCGTTTAGTGTGAAGTCGGCAGTTCAGCACAAAAGGACAAGGTCGCCAACACAGCAGCAAATCTTTCTAAACGGCTTTTGGCTCGTCTACGTGTAAAACATATCCAGTGGGGCTTAACTCTGTGTCTTCTGATCAAAAACTGTAGTAAGTTGTATGATCAACAAAGTTATCGCGCGAAATCGAATGTGTTCCCTCTAAACGCCACAGGTAAACTAGCATGCGTAGGCATCTACACCAAGGATGATTTGCTCTCTTCCATGACATAGTAATAAAATTCAGTAATAAACTGTCTGACATCCCTATCACCCATGTAATTTTTTTCAAACGTATAATTCGTCTGATACCTTTGGGTGTGTTTTTAAAAATGTGACCGAGTTTGATGTGCCCATAATACTTCTGCCCATCGTGACATGGAAGACTACTATAATTCCACCAAATTCTTAAAACCACTGTTGGCAGAGCGGTCCCGATTTGTTTTACTGTTTGATTTTCGTCAACAGAGCACGACAAATTCCACGGCGTGTAAAATAGCAACCGCTGCGCAAAAGTCTTCGGCCATTTCAAACGGTATCAGTAGGTTTTCCTCAACGACCTCTACGGTGCAAATTACCAACCTCCTACGATTGCATATTTCCAGAAGTTTGTGATTCCTATGTCTGTCATCTATGATGCTGAATGGGGGACAATTCAACTGAACGGTTTTACGGGTGCCGCACAATTACAAATATTGAGCGGACTCTGACCGCTGCTGTGGTTTTAAGACACATTGCACTATCAATTCCTTAAAATAGCCCAGTGCTTCTACTTGTTCTTTATCACCATGCAGAATAGGTAGTGTTTATTAGATGAACTGCAGTGCGGTTATGCGATTGAGTGCTTTTTCAGCCGGAAATTAGTTCATGTTTATGGTCTGGGAAACAGAGGTGGCAAGACAAACCATTTATTCTTCATCAATAATCTAGACCTAATCTGCACAGAAATCCTTGTGTGACTCCAAAGAGGCCGTCGAATCTCAGTGTGCTGCACTGTTCTCCTTTCAATTTTTATGCGGCATATCGAGGCCACCAGAAAGCCGTCGCTTTGAAGTTCATGAAACCCAATCTTATACTCAAATCTCCTGACCTCGCTCCTCGCATTGGCCCATAACGCGGGTGCAATGGATAAACTATCTGCCTCAATATCTGAGTCCTTTTCCCTTCAATTTCACCCTTTTACCTAGAAAAATGCTCGTTCCCCGCGTAGCTGTTTCTGATATTGTATTTCACGACTGTTTATAGGGAACTGGTGTCTGAGGGAGATAGGAGCGAGCAAGGTTGACTCTGGGGGCTCCGTCTCCAAGAGACTCATCGCATATTTCTCAATACAAACAATCTGAAGCGCTTTCAAACTACCACGACAAGTAGTGATTTGGGAGGCTGTCAACCGACGGGGTAGCTCGATCCCCCTCTCAGGACGGAGTGTCAGACTGCGAGGGTTCCTTTATAGGGTAGCCTTTACGGCACTTCCACTCAGTCGGGGTCCAAGTCCCCCCTCCCCTTTCTTGCTGTGTGAACTCTTGGTCTTTTGTGCGTGCACCAGAGGGTATGGCGGCACGCCAATCGGTCCTCCTGACTAGGGCCCAGGTGAGTGAGGACGAGGAAGTGCGGTAGGTGCAGCGCAAGCCTACTACCCCCATAAACTAGTTCACCCGCAAGTCACCTTCCCCGCCCCCACCGTGCTGTGAAGCAGACAGTGGACATTGTCAGTCACGATGGTCGAGCTCTCATCACATGACTACTAATTTCGGCACGTCTGTCATCTCCGCTAGCTATTTATCTGGTTAAGTAGTTTTGCTAGCTGGTGCTACATACTTCCTGGACATTCTGATTAAGCGTGAGGAGAGGTTTGGCCTTAGAAAGCCACTGGCTGGAGGGAGAGGTGTGCACTCGGTTCTGCGGCAAATCACTGTGGACGAATACCGCTCCATAGGAGTGCGTGGCCTCGGGGACAGATCCCCATAACTCAGTACTGATATAATTGACAGCGATCATTCGAAGAGTGTATTGCCCACGACCACCGTCTTAATTAATCAGTAAAGTAGTCCTAATAGACTTAGGCAACTCGGTGTATGTGTGCAACCGCCTTCTGTTCGTCCAGATTTCCTCCCACTGAAAGGCTTTCACAATTAAACTGACTCAGGTAGGCGGAATCTGCTGTGTACGCCTTCGTCTGCCCTCACCTGCTTACGCCCCCTCCCGTCGCCAGATCAACCACCACGTCGGACGCCAGCAGCTGTCAAGGCCCAGCTGTGATTGAAGCTTCCGTGCGAATTCATACATGTCGTGATAGACAGATTGGGTTGGATAGAGCGCGAGGTTTGTCTGGATAGGACGACACCATTATTGCTTGTGCAGACACGAGTGATTGGCAGGCGTTTGGCCCCGTCAGCGGGCCGTGTTGCAGCCTTCCCCCGGGGGGGGGACAGATAGAGGACATGGTGGGTGGTGTGAGCGCGATTAAGGTAACGCCACAGTATGAAGAGGGCAAACGAATGCGTCGCCAACTTCGGAGCGAGGGGCAGGGGCGATTCACTATGCTACCGGCGTTGGTGGTGGTGGTGGTGGTTGAGTGCACCTCTACCATACCACCTTAACTAATGACTGTTAAGTAAAGTGTCTGCGTCCAACTGTTGCAGTCGTATACTATCTAAGGCACTAGCAAAAAATTACTGAAACCGACTGCCCAAAACGGGTGCTCCGAGGGGAGATGCGTGATATTTCTACCTCTATTAACCCGTCTCCACGATAATGTCCCACCTGTTAGGCATTCAAGTCTGCGTTAGGTGTATGACGCATTATCAAGTAACTGGGACACTGTCCAGAGAGCCGCCCAGAGATTTCAGGAGGAAAGACAATTTGACAGTTTTTCAGAATTGACAGGTAGGCTGCTGGGGTAAGGAAGCCAGAATTCAGGATAAGACCTGGCCGGTTGCCACTGTGTCTTCTAGAAAAAGCATACTTAACGATGGTGACAGAAATGAACAATATAAAAACCACTTGTCCTCTGGCCTATACCTTACTTCGGCAACTCTAATATAGAAAGCGTAACTATTCTATCAGTAATAGTCAGCTTCTGTTCGCAGAATAGAAATTGATGACGGTTCTTTCTTTGATTAACAACGGCCTTATCGTATTAGATGAATGAATCTGACTGGGGTGTCCCACCGAATTCAT
>CACRXP010000670.1:298577-313121 GCA_902702965.1 Spirometra erinaceieuropaei
TAACGCTCCGCGTAGTACAAGCGGTCTTGCGTTAAATTCCAAGGATTTGGTGGATTCCAGAGGTTGCAGTCGGTTGGGCGGGTAAACTTGACCCAAATGTGATTAAACTTGAGTCGTCCGGCAGGGCCTCGTAGCTCAAGTGGTTAGAGCGTTGGCTGTACTAAGGCCTTCTCCTTACTGCGTGGGTTTGAATCCCACCGAGACGCCGAGTTTTTCACAGTTGGGTCAATATGAAAAATTCCAGACAGGGTATCTATTCTCGCGTCCTAACCCAAACACGAACCTTAACTTTAACCTTAGCCTTCGTCCTAATTTCCCTGAAATTTAGCACAAAGCCACTCATACTTCGGAGGGTTCCTATTTTTCTGTCCTAATGAGGGAGGACCAAATGAACTATCCACACCAAATTATCTTATGGGAAATATTGAAAATTAAATTTCAAAACAGACCAAAAAAATTAAAAAGAACCATCTGCCACATGTTATTCGAAGACCGACAGCAGTTCTCCCTCCTTTATTAATAAAGTTTCAATAAATTTACACGATGGACCTGTAACTATTTTCGGATCTAACGCTTCTGTTCTGTAACCCCACCACCATTCGAGATCCGATTATAGTGATCTTCAGACCTTTTTCTGTATGTACATAAACATCCGTTTGAAATATGTAAAGTAGGGGCGGTATGTATAAACCCAACAATGTCCAGAACTATTGTCGAAAGTAGTTGTGTAGTCGACAAGATAAAGATTCCCAATCAAAAGTCAGGGAAGACGGTTTGAGTTGGACAACCTTTACTGCCTGAGGAAGTGCGTACACAAGGGCTCTGTAGGCAGTCGCCGCAAGCGCGCTCCAAGCAAGCTGTTGTCTGCGTCCGCCCTCGAGGTGTTGTGTCCGCGTGTGTGCGCCCTTCGTTGTCTCAACCTCGCCAGCCAATCAGAGTGGGGACAGCGTTGATTGGCTTCGAGCAATCGCGCGGCCCAGCAGCGTGTCGTCATGGAGTGTGAGGCGGACAGGACGGCAGCATGACAAAGGCGGAGGGTGAGGAGACGCGAACTGTTACAGTACCCCCCGGCTAGACCGAAGGTGGCGCGTAGCGATACCGAAGGAACTGTTGATGTCTAAAAAACATGAGTAACGAAACGGTCAGGAAAGTGAACATGGCGTCCACTACGGGTGATATATACAGGGGGCACAGGAGTAGTGAGTATGGCTCGCGGTTACAGTGTTGCTGGTTGATGAAGTAGTAGTTGGAGTTGTGGGTTGCGGACATGGGGGCAGAGGAAGTATACGGGACGGTGGAATAGAGGGTCGGGGAGGCGGAGCAGAGGGTAGGGGACCAGAGGGCTCATCCGGAGGAGTGTCCGGGACGGCAGCTTTGAGACGGTCCACGCTCACGACCTCCTCGCGAGTGCCGCGTTGGATGCGGAAGTTCTTCGTCCCACGAGAGATAACTCGGAAGGGGCCATCGTAGCGTGGTTCCAGGGGCCGGCGGACTCGATCACATCGGAGATAGACGTGAGAGCACGTTGCCAAGTCCTTTTCGAGATAAGACGGAGAGGCGGAGGACCTGGGAGGAACCGGCGAAAGTGTCCGCATAAACTGCCGGAGGCGATGCAGGAGGTTGGTAGGATCCTCAACCTCACCTTGTGGGGTTGGCGAGATCATCTCACCGGGGAGTCGGACGGTGGCACCGAACACCAGTTCAGCTGCGGAACAATCAAGGTCCGGCTTCAGAGCGGAGCGGATGCCCAAGAGGACCAGGGGAAGGTGGTCTGTCCAGTTCTCCGGATCGGCCGCGGCGCGTAGGGAGGCCTTCAGCTGGCGATGAAACCGCTCGACCATCCCGTTGGCTGCCGGATGGTAGGCTGTAGTGCGGATGCGAGTACAGCCTAAAAAGGAGAGTAAAGACTGGAAGAGATTAGACTCAAGGGGTTTTTGTTGAAATCAACGAATTACTGATTGACTAATCACCAGAAAGACCGAAGATCTTAATGGTAAGTGTGCAGCCCAGTCCTTTATACTTAATGTTGGGTGGTCAGAATTCAGAAGTCCTGACAAATGTACAAAAGTATTGTGCAGGTACTGTGGAAAATTAACTGATTATAACTGTACTCAGACAAGACAAAACTATCCCGTAGCGTCTTAAGGTAAGAAATATGTCATGTGCTGGGTTCGTTTCTGCGCTGCGGGAAGACGCAGTCTTCACCTCTAACTTCCACAGGCAATTTAACAAACTGGTTGTTACTTACGCCAACGGTGTGCATGGTTTCCATTGGCAATGCATGCCATCGCAGCCGAAATATGAAACACAGTCAATTCGCTGAGGTCTCGATTCTGTTTTTCCAAATTACAAGCCCCGTTCGCCCAAGAAGTCTAGAGTCTGAGGCGTCGGGAGCCGGGAAAAAATGATAAGGCGACCGGACGAACATCTGCTTGACCTTAGATTACCAATGAATGCAGGACGTACCATACGTACTGCCGTAAGACAGGAATAAAATACCAGTCCAACACGCAAATGGTTGTCGGTAACTTTACTAATATTCACCTGTCCTTGCATTTTGCGAGTCATTCGTTTTTCTGGATAAAAATCCCATATATGACGACGCAGGTTTGGGGTCTTCATCATCTGGGTTTGGGATACAGTTGCTCGACGTCGGCAAATAGGCCAAAATTAGCCAATAAACGCTCCATTCATTTCTCCTGAATTACGTCAGAGTTGCACGCACGACTAGCCCTCAGGGTCCTCTTTTCAGTAAAGGTACTTCGACACCCTAGTGGCCGCGATGATACGGAGAGGAGCATAGATGCGCAAGCAAATAGATAAGGCGGTGGACTCGACATTGGAATGCGCAGAGACCGTAGGCACACTTGAACAGTGCAGGACTGCTGTGTAGGGGGCGCCGTGGACGGGGACCGACGTTGCACCTCTGCGGTCGCTGCCGGTTCGTCGATGCTGCGGGTGGCCTATCAAATGCACCCTGCCAACAGATGCATCGGCAGCGAATTCCCCTTATTCCAGTGACATTATCCAGACCGGATAGATAGGCTGCAGGTACGGTCGTAGCAAGTAGCTGCAAGCGATACGCTGACTGTCCCCCACCTAACCTATACATGAACCCCGTGGATACTTTCACCTCTCTCCCACATGGCACCCTGTCCACGTCTGTGGCTGCGGGATGTCGCGCTCAGTCCCGGTAAGCACACACCTCTAATCGCCCTAGATTGGCGTGCCAAGTCCGGTGAGGATGCCTGCCGGCCATATGACCGTGGCTCACAGAAGAGAAAAATGCGGTAGAAAAACAACAACAAATGACAGTCACCATGGTACCCATCCCCATGCTTACCCACGGTCTGCAGTGACGCTGTTAAATTCGACAGCCCGGAACAACCGTTTGTCTCTAGACAGACCGATGACTAAACAAATTAAAAGCCGGATAGGTCTGGCCACCCGGCACTTTGTCCGCTACAACGTCGGCGAATCTCTGTGAGACCCACGTCTCTCAGCAGGGACAATCTCAAGGGAAGTGAGTGTCGGCTTCAGCTTCTAGTGCGGACGCCAAAGGCAGAGCAGCAGGATGCTGGAGTCGCTTGTGTCATCAAGAACGAAGTCGTGAGGCGGCTGCTCTGCCTGCTGCGACGAATGAAAGATGGTTTGGTGACTATGAGACTGCTGATCCGCAGAGAGAAATTCGTCGTTCTCATCAGCGTCTACACTCTCAGCCCGAATGACCGGTCCTGGCGTGTAATGCAGGCTCTACGGCGACTTAAACGCCTTCCTTGCGACTATGCCCCAGGTGAACAAAGCGCGTTTCCTTATTGACTTCAATGTCTTCGTGGAATCAAACCACAGTACCCGGGAGAGGGTGCTAGGTCGGCAGGGGGTCGGCAGCTGACGGCCTGAACGAAGATCAGTCTTCTCTTTAAAAACACTTTTCGATTTCCAACTCCAAAAGAAGACCGTTAGCTAACTCACAAAGCTGGACAATTCCAAGGATGCGTCGCTCGCGGTGAGATTATTATTCTTCTCCGCCAAGGTCGCCTGCAGACTTCGAACAAAGGCATCTGCAATACTACCCAGCCAGGACGAAACAACGTTACTGATGAAGAAGTCACATATTCTGGATTTCTGGGATGTACACCTGCAGGGTGTCCACAATCTGAAAAGAATCCATTAACCATGGACGCCAGTGACGATACTGATCGTCCACTTGCCCTTGAAGAGACAACCAGAATAGTGCAACAGTTGTCCACTGGGAGGCACCAGGAGCCGACGCGATTCCAGTTGTAATTAGCAAATAAGTAAGCGCATCAATTCCTGGGCAAGCTTACTTCACTGTTCCATGAGCTGTTGAGACGGGGGAAAATCCTCAAGACTTAAAAGATGCCACCATTATCTACCTATAGACGCAAGTGGGACCGGTAATACTAAAATAACTACAGAGGTACATCTTTCCTCAATTTTTCAGGCAAAACTTTCGTCGCGTCCTACTGAAACTAAACACGTGCCAGGCGCTGGGAGTCTTCCCGAAAACGTAGTGAGGATTCCAAAACCACCGTGAAACCACGAAAATAATCTCCGCTGACCGTCAACTACAGTAGAAATGTCAAGAAATAAGGACCAACCTCTACACCACCTTTATCGAACTGATGGAGGACTTCGACACAGTGAATCGCGATGGATTCTGGGTAAATACGCTGGAATTCGGATGTTCGGATCGATTTTTCACAGAGCGTGAGGAAACCACTCGACGCGACGGGGGTATGCGTTATGAGCAGTGGGTCAGTCTGAGCGGCATCCGCGGTGAAAAGTGTGAAACAAGGCTGTGTCCTTTTTCTCGCCCTCCTCACCCTCGTGTTCTCCGTCATGCTGATGGGTTCCTACTGTGAGGGGCGGCCAGGACTCAGCGTCGCCCGCAGAGCCTACGGACAACTGCTCAACAGTCAACGCAGGATAGAATCTATGGAAGTTGTCAGTGCTAATATTCACAACTTATTGGCCCTGGATGACTGCACGCCCAACATCACGACGGATGCACACATGCCGCTGAGTAACGATCACGACTGCGGCTGCTCCAACCCTCGCCTGACAATATTCACGGAGGCAGCGGTGGCTGCACATTGACCGGCGCCAAATGACGACTGCAACTGACCCAGGATGAATACCTACGGTACCAACTTTGCATCAGTGGATAAATTCGCGTACCAAGGACCATCAAACTTCATGAAAAAATCTGCAGCCAATCTCTTCGACAGACTGCCATACCCGATTTGGGATTTCTGGATATCTTCCAGAGCATGGAACTGAGGATATGTACGGCTGTTATTCTGACTACGCTCCTCAACGGGTCCAGGAGCCAGATGGATTGCGCAAGCTAAGCAAGAAAAGTAAATCGCCCCCACCTCAGCTGCCCAAAGATAATATAGGTGTAGTGCCAGGAAAGGATCCCCGACACCGAGATTTTGGGACCGGCGTTCTCTGTGATCACGGGACAATGAGGCATGTACATCCGTGTCGGAGAGGCCAGGATGTCTGTCATGATACGAACGCCTACCCAAGTAGTTGCCTTGTCACGACGTCGCTACGGAGCTCGCACACAAGTGCACAAAAGCATCAATACATGAACATCACGAACACCACACTCAAGCATATCAAAATCCCGAATGGAGGCGAAAATGCGGGTTCCGGGTGCATGTATAAGTGAAGATGAGTGTTGCTAATATCTCCGACGATGGGCTCCTGCACGAGTTCGAAGGCTCGGAATGATAAACACAATGTCCCGATGCTCGACCACCCACTTAATATTGAAATCGTTCCTGAGACCTGGGAAGGTCTCGTAAAGAATCGACAGGTGTGTCGCGCTACGACAAATAGTGAAGCGGCCGTATTCGATGATATTCCAAGTTTCACGAACCAACGAAACAGCATCCAATCCCTCCTATCATGTCCATATTATCGACCGACTGGCTTCGCTGAGCATCTCCGCACTTAGTGCAATGTTAATTCAGCCAACTAACCGCCTATCTCACAAAACATCGCCAGCCAAGACATCCATCCCTTTCCGCCCACACCGCCCTTTCACCAATGTGTCTTTAACTTCAACCTCTCCCCATCGCAACCGAACTTTCGCATCGTGCATCGGGCCGGTCGGTCGCCCGCGAATCCACCGTGCTACGACTGGCGGACCAGTGCTCGAAGTTTCAACGTACGCCTGTCATACGTCTCGCCTGACCCCATTGCCCTAGGACGCTCAAACACTACATTGGTCTTTTCAGACATATGAAGCTGCACGAAAATCCCCGGTCAGTAGCGCACTCCTAACACTTCCGTCCTGCCTGCACAAACTCACTTAGCCCACACGGACGGACACGGGGACTATCAACAGCGCATCACACATCCATGCACGTGTGCCTTGAAATTGGCCAACATAGGTGTGATGTATGGGACTTTGCATACGAGTGTGCCCGCCTAACTCATGTGAGAGGCGTTTCCTTTGGTTCGGCCAGTTACACATGCAGTGGGGGGACCAGACAGTGAGGCACGCGGTGACAGGCTGCCCAATTTTGTCAATTACTGCGCCTAACCTTAGCATCTGCCGGCTTGACCCAGACAAGTCAGTGATACATGGAAATGGGAAGAAAGGTCCATGATGGGGGACTGCATCCTTACGGCAAAACAGCGTACCTCTTATCGCTATCAATCTGACGCACATGAATCTGCCGCGAGACGCCATCCCCAGTTGCCTGCAAGATTACCAGTTGACTTGGTAACCGGTCTATCTTTTGAACTCTTCGGCACTCTCATCTGGGAGAATCAAGCCCCTGCGGCATCTAACAGACATCTTGCGACACCATTGCGTCCAGTCCGACTCCCATCAGGCTTATTTCGAAAATACCGCCTGCAAAAGACAGAGTTCGGCCCAATTCGGTTTCAGTACCCAGTCCCAGCTCAGTAAACAGCTAAACAGGGCTCTAAACTGCTAGTGTGTTAGTACTTGCGGCTCTAAAATTTGCGCAGTGACCGCATAACTGGGTACTCCCGTGGACAGTGTCAGAATGCAGTGGTCACTTCCGAAGGTGGCCTTTGTAGCGGTGTGACCAATGCAGGACCAGTACTTGTGCGGTACGGGTTGGCGTGGCTCCACCTTCATAAGTCACTGGATCAGTCGTGTTGACTCTGTCTTGTCGCCAGAAGTGGCTGGTCGTGAGGTAGATGCCCCACAAATGTCTCATAATAAAATTCAGGCGAGATTTGCCGCCACGCTTTCCTCCCCGTGGCGGCGGTTGATTTCGCCGCTTGCAATGGAAAAACGATCGGGAGTCAGTTCCAATTAGTCATTCGCGCCCAAACTTCTAATCAGACCTATCCGCATAACTGACACTATCCCATGCAATGGTAGAGGGGCGCGCACCAGCCGCATTACGGAACTCACCCATCCAGTTGGGCCTTGAGATTCTCCTTCTCTCGAGCCCCGCTAACGGTCGCTCAGCAGCGCGCAATATACGGGGAGACAAGAGACCGGGATGGCCATTTCTGGCTTGTTAGTCGTCATCAGCCAGCCAGACCCAACCCCGATGTATGCAACACCCAATCGGTGCGCATCCTTCTACCAATAGTAATATACCCGATCGCTAACTGACAGGACGAGCCCGTGGCTCAATGGTTAGGGCGCTGGACAATCTAAACAACAGGTCGCGGGATCGAGCCTCGGAGTTGGGGTACGGCTGGTTGGTGACGGTCAACTGGTCGTAAATGGTCAATCCAGTCTCCCTTGTCTTTATCGGCAAGTTATCACCCCATGCCTTATCGCACGCCCCTACTTTCTACGGTGTTTTCAAGGATAATACTCGTTGTTATATGACCAAGGAACGTTTATCATCGAACGAGGGTGAAAAAAATGATATCAATATATTCTGCTTCCTTTCATTTCTGGTCTTTAGTATATATGCATTTTACGTCAAACCATGCACTCCCTAATACACCCGGTTAAAATTTATGCGTCTTGTATTTCGGGGCATTGAACCGCAATATTTCTTATTTTACCCCCACAATAGCCGTGTTGCAAATTCTCCTCGCATTTCTCAAATGCACAGATAATAAAAACAAGTAATAATTATGCAAAATATACCATTTTACAAAAGACTAAGGAAAGGGGATCGTCAGGGCATCATAAGATTTCCTAAAAAAGTCTCGGCTCCACTCAGAGCGAAGAGAAGTGGGGAAGACGGTGGGCGGAAGGGTAGGTTGGAAAGCTTTACCGGCCAAAGCTGCCAAATCCGAAGGAAGTAAACTTGGATTTGCGCTTGGCCGCTAGTTGTTCCTGTTCCTCTCGTCGCTTCTCCTGCACCTCCTGGACAAAAGAGAATAAAGGAAGTTGCTGACATACGAAGCTTATAAGGGCAGAAAAGTAAATTTCTAAAGTAAAATAGATAGGGTTCCAACCAAACACTATAACAATTCAGAAGACCACTTGGCAAGAATACACGTGTTTTCGATAAATTCTCGCCGGACTAGTTCATTTATATGGGAAACAGGCACAGTAAATTTTTGCCCGTCAGATCCATGCAGAAAAATAACGTGGGAGGTTCTGAACTACGTGCTCGATCCAAAAAACTGGATCTCACATGGAGGCATGATCACCGCTTAATGCAGCAAAGGATGTAAACATGGAGGATTAGGAGACAAGGGGTTATGTAAACGTCATGGGTCAAAGGAAGATGACACATTTGGCAGTACATAGACGATTATGAGGGGTTTCATGACGACAGCTGACGCCACTCGAAATGGCGACAATTACTCAATCTGTTGAATGTACAGCTTGTGATCATTCGGGAAACGAGAGTTGGCACACTTCGCCATTATTACGACCGATGCAATTTCTCACCGTTAATGAGAGAAAGTGAGTTCTTAGAGGCATTCACTCCAAGGCAACGGGGTCACGGGCTTAGTCAACTGTTGAAGACGCCGTAGACCTCTGCGGTCAGGTAAACGGTGATTCAGCGGGTATTCTTTACAGGACTTGCTGTCGTCCTATCCGCCAAGTCATTATACGACTACTGCCACAAGGGTCTTTAATAGACAATCTCAGGGATGCGAAAGACTGGCCTGTCGTTATGAGCCCCCATATAAGTCTGACGTCACCAGTCCTGTCGACATGCAGAACGTCGCATAACAGGGCCGGCCGGACATCAGAATCATAGGTAAACGTCAGTCGGGAAGTGAAAAGACATGGGAGTTCAAGCACGCGAATCTCACTTGGTGGGCAAGCTTGTTTTCGCCCAACACATTAAATTATCAAAGGAATTGTCATTCTGAAGGCATGCAAATGGGCTCAAAATTGGCGTTTGCAACTGTCAGACCCAATAGACACGACAGACTGCGGACTCTCGTGCACCAGTCCTTTTCCAATTAAAAACACTGTACTCAATGGCAAAAGGATCCGGAGTTCCGAAAAAAAGGTTCTGGTCGGGTTTTGGGAATTAACGGAGTTTACCAGCAAAGAGACAGTTAAATTCCTTTTCATCAAGCAGTAACGGAAAGTTCCACGGGAAGATGGCCAAGATGCAGAGCTAAACACAGACATTTGGAGCTGGAAGTTCACATGCTTTACACCTATTCGACAATAAACAGCCTCCGCATGGAGTATCTAGGTGTTATTGGCACAAACCAGACGCCCTCTTTTGGGGCTAGTTGAAACTAATGATTGTGTCAGCGAGTGGATGGCCAGGCAAGATGAAAATGATAACGAATACAGACCTATTTATGTTACAACGGCCCATGCAGCTGTGCCGGATCAGCACGAGATGCGCCCAGGCGCAGACCCACACCGCACCAGCCATCTGCGCCCCATCCCCCTTCGGTTTTCTCGACTGTCTCGATACCGGGACCGGGTGGGGAAAGGAGGAGCACGACAGGTGCAGGGCAAGTTTACTATCATTATAAACTAATGCGTAAGTCACCGTCCCTGCGTCCACAATGCTGCAGGGGACACACGGTCGACATCATCGGAAACAACGAACTGTCGTCGCTGTTAATATGGTGGCGGTGACAAGAAGTGGAGGAAGAAGAGCTAATAACTTTCTTAGGTGTAATATGGTCCGTGTCCCATGGCACAATAAGGTTGATGAGTTCCTTCATTTGCGACATGGTCGCGACAAAGGGCAAACTGACGCAAACGCACATCGACAAAGACAGAGTCCGCAAAGAACGGATCACTTGAAATGATACGATCTACACTACTGGCCCAAAGCATTCTGACCAATAAACCGACGACAGCGAGGCCATTTAAACGAGGACTATTGGGAGGCCAAGTCTCTGTCCTTCAAACATCAGTGGAGGATGAGGGGGCCTCCTGTTCACTTCGTGCAACACACAAATGCAACGGTATTTTCAAAAGTAAAGTCGTGTTGGGTGTGCGTATATTCAAAAACACAACGAGAGGAACTTATTTCTTGCCGTTAAAGGAGCCTTAAGTCCAGCCAAACGGAAATTCGCAGCGGTTAAGCTCGCGCAATAAAACTACTGCTGAACAAGTCATCGATTCTGAACGGACAGTTTGTTGGTCGTTTTGAGAGGACTATCACTTCCCGAGATTATGGTAGTGATTTGGTGAGCGTGATTTACGTGTTGGCGAGATTTTCGACGCGTGGAGTAAACTTACACTTCTCACATCCACTGCGTCTCACTAGAAGAGCTAGGTCAAGACAAGGGGAGATGATGGAGTGGTGGCTGGCCAATAAGTCCCCCGTCTCGTGTGTTACGCACGCACTGGACCCTCAGCTGCAACGGACTACTTTACACGAGCGTTTGCCCGATAACATAGTGCTGTTCTGTCTCATGGCCAGGATAACAGCGTCACCACTTTCGTAGGCCTAATATTATGTACCACTGGGGGTGGAACGAAAGCTAGTCTAGGTGTGCGGTGGGTTCACAAAATATCAGGAAAAAACAGCATCGCGAGGGTAGGCTCTCAGTGCTGAATCGATTTTTGTCGGGTTCCATAATAGTCCCTCGCAAACACTGATGATGGATCATCTAACTGGCCAATAACGATAAAGAAAAAGTCCCTTGTGATCTCAAACACACCACGTCCGTAAACATAGACGCAAAGGAAACAGGAAAACCTTCGATTGCCCCTAAAGAATAGCCTTACTCAGGATCGTGGTAAAAACTCTGCCGAATAGCCTCGCATTCATACCTGGTACATACTGTAGATTCCGCAAACAGCAGGGCATTTACAGAGTAGGCAGACATGACACCGTCCATGACGGACAGGACAATCCAGTGAAAAGAGCATTTTGCTCAGCTTCTCAACCTGTCAGGGTGGGTCTTCAGAAGATGAAGATGCGATCACTGGGACAGTGATCGCATCTTCATCTTCTGAACTGCTACCTGGGACTCGCCTGTTCGCTTCTATCAGGGGGGGTCTTGCCGACTGTCATCCAAGACGCCCCGGCACCCCCATACAACTGTGACTGCAACCCAACGAATATCTATGAGATTTCCGAGCAATGGGGAAACTGAAAAGCAACGAAACACCTGACAAGGACTGCCTTCCAGCGGAAAGCCACAAGCGCTGTAGAACAGTAATGGCCAACCGATAAAACGGTTTTCCGACCCAAATTCGAGAAATTGCTTCGCTTGATTCAGGCCCACTACAGCGGAAGGGCCAAAATCCCTGTCAACGGCAAGGAGCAACTTTGTTGATTATACTCCCAGCGCCCATTGGAGATGCGTTCTCGTACTTATTCTGTTCGACTACATGATGAACTACGCCCTGTAACACGACGGCGGCCTAGGTGGGCCTTAAAACCAACTCCTACAAGACGTAGATGATCGTCCCGGCTTTCGCGGTCTGAGATTTGCCCAGGCTAATAAACAGTCCCTGATACCCTGGGTAAAACTTTCTGCCAAATGGGCGAGATAAAGGTGATGTCAACCGTCAAATCAACTGAACACACACGACCTTCAACCTACTTCGTCAAGACATCTGGAATTGGAGCTGAATCAATCTAAAGACGAAACTAGGAGTGTGGGAGACTTCGACAAGACAATATTATACGAGTGTGCGACAGCCTGTACGTCTGGAAACATTCGACTGGTAATCCTTGCATGCCATTTGTTGCATTCGCCTTCCCGATCAAATCCCCAACGAAAGACTATAACGGCCAGTCAGGAACTGAATCGTCCAGCCGCACAAATTTTATTTGAGGTCCGAAGTAGCTCAGCCATGTATCGCCCCGACACGGGGCGAGATTGTCCAAAAAGGTCATCTGTCCCAAAACCGACCCTGGATGTCTATGGCCTCGAGGTCAATTAAAGGCATGAATGGAGATGGTGGTAACTGATATGGAGCTCGTCGCTGTTCCTGTGGTCTTCGGATCTGGCGTGCCAAATAACTCGACTTTGTTTAGGGGACCGGTAAAAGCTTTTACAACAGAGAAAGCACAAACGTCGTAAATCCAAGCGAAAGGTTTTGTGTAGCGTGGCGTCGTTATGGTGTCGTCCGAGGCGAGACAAACTTGTTACTTTAAATTGCAAGTAGTCATGTTATGTAACTATTTTGCGTTAATGGACTGACCATGAGTTGCTCATGCTTCTCCCTGAACTTCTTTAATGGGTCATCAAACTGGCTGTAATGGTCCAGTACGGGTCGTACGTCGTCAACGCCACTCATTGCTACCACTACAATTAAAAAATTCGGAAATGATTAATCATGTTAAGAAGTCAAAAACAATCTTTTATTTCAGAATCAAATCGGGAATCGGGTACTGGAAGCTGGGAGAAACAAATTGGTGTGGAAAAAATTCTTTCAGTTTTCAAAGGTAGAAATAGGTGAATTTTGTGTTCGTATGTTTCCGGTGGAGCGGAGACCTGAACGACACCACTACATGTCCCCCCGTCCACCTCTGCTTCGCCCCCCACGCTGACGATCAACACTGACCACACCCCTGAACCCCCCACTGCCATCCGCTGCGGCGGCTCATGCCCCACCATCACTGAACACAATCCTGACACATCGTCAAACAGCAACCTCGCCACCGTCAACACCGGCGATGTGGACTCGGCTCAAACCTGTCCTCATTGCGACCACACCTTTACCTCACACATCGGCCTGCTCTGTCACTTGCGAATCCATCGCACAGAAACTAGCGAACCAGTGTCCGGAACACCAACCTATACTTACCGCATCCGCCTCAACTGCTCTCACTGCCTTCGTACATTCAGCCTCCGCATGGGCCTACTAGGACACATGCGCACTCGCACAAGCCTGTGGTAGACAACCGCCGACTACACCGCACCATCGCACCTCCCCCACCAGCACCCGCACCTCACAACACCATCACCCATCACAAACACCCAATTGCCACCTCCCAGACAAGTGGGAAGTGTACTTCTTGTCTCCTTCTCCGTGCGGCTCCTTTGTTGCATGTGTGACCCGAGTCTGATACTATCCCGGTGCGGCAAACGCCGTGGCTTGAAAGGCTACCGTCTGACGCCCAAACTCAGTCCACGCAGTCCGCCGAGATGAGTTTTTGTGGAGTGGCGGACTGGTGATCTGAGAGCCAGACTGTTACAGCCCCTGCTTACAGTGAACTCACGCATGTCAGATGTATGCCACCCAACCCCTGCTGTGTGAAATCTTGGTGCTTCTGTTTGGGGGGTCCGATCGTGCATGTGGCGCGCGCAGACAAGGTCAATAGATGTGTCAGCCACCGCGCCCATTTTCCACACCTGCCAACTGACCGGAATGGACAGTAACTGGGGCCTGAGAATAGGAAGGGAGATTGAGGTCGACGACTCAGCGCATTTCCGTCACTACAAACAGTCTGGCGCGCTTGAAGCTATCACGGTGCGCTAAAAGCCGTGGCTTCGAAGGTTGCCAAATGACGGGATAACTTAGACCTCGAAGTCGGCCCAGTGTGTGTTTCTGTAGAGCGGCCGGCTAGTGGTCTGAGAGGCAGGCTGCAATGGCTCCTTCACAATCTTGCCTTTAGGGCACTTCCACCCCATGGGATCCGAGCCGGTTGTGGCGGCACGCCCAGTGTCGGCTCTGGCTGCGCCAGCCACCCACTCCCTCCTTCACCTCTGGTCTTCTTGACTGTGTTCTGACACCGGGCCGAGGTGGGGAAGGAGGGAGCGCGGTAGATGCTGCGCAAGTGTGCACTAACTACAAACTAATTCACGCGTATGTCACCGTGCCTACTTCGCCTTGCTGTGGGACACACAGTGGACATCTTCGGCAACGACGGTCAAACTGCGAAGTTTCCGGTATTTTCACAATATTTTGAACAATTTAGTGAACGATTTTTGGCGTAAAACTGCCAACCAAAAGTACCAAAGGATAACATGCGAAAAATAGGAACGTTTCTTATAATAAATGTGGTGAGACGTGAAACTAAATGCCAAATACCATTAGTACGATGCCCATGTGGTTCGAAAGGGTCAGATCTTATCCCAGACGCTAAAATCCTCAGGCGTAGGATAGAATTTGTCGGGAAGATTTGGTTCTCTAACTGAACAATGCTTTCATGTAGGGCTTCTCAA
>CACRXP010000670.1:325565-357590 GCA_902702965.1 Spirometra erinaceieuropaei
AGTTCTATGGCTGACTTCTTGTCAGTCTGGAAAACTGCAAAATGTGTTGTAAAATATCTAGCGCAATTTGCGAAAATCATCGGTAACTACATTGTCGCATAGGATGACTGGTAAAGTACACTAATACAATGCCCATGTTAGATGGAAGTCAGTCTAAGCTTAGTCGTTAGTACACAAGATTAGAAAGGATCATTTAGCAACCGTAGAACGTGAAAATACGTCTCCAGACTAGCCCGAGCTTCAGGCTGTACATTACAGATTCCTAGCGTGAAACACCAACTGCTCTTTTTAAATCGCGCGGTGTCCTTCCTCTCCCCCGTTTTTTCGGCTGTTTTCACCAAAATTTTTCTGATTTCATAATATTACACCGAATTTCCACAGTTTGTCCACACTCATGACAGTAATACGACGTTTTGTAAGTCTGACCTAACAACCTAAGCGATACTGACAATAAATACATGGAGAACATAATCAAGGCCTAACAATAATAAGTGCAAATGACGAAAGCGGAGCGATTAGCAAGGAACCCCAGGCATCCTGATGAGTCTATCAGAACCGAGAATAAACCGCTTGCTCAAACCTGAAAAAGGAATGTCACCTGGAGGACTACATTGGACTATCAGCAAATATATCATATCAGTCAAAGTCGCGCAACGCAGGCAGCAGTTGAAATGCACCCCCGCGAAATATCATACTAATGTTGAGCTATAACTCACACACCTATCCTGTCTCGCCAAAGGATCCAGAAGTCGGATAAAGGAACAACGATCATCATGGTGGAGGCTATCGTCAGTGTTACATGCTTCTGCGAATATTCCTATTAATAAAAAGCAGTTGAAGTGGGCTGCCTTATGTTGCGTTGGACCAACTCCGAGGGATAATTATAAGGGGTTAAAACTTTAAAACTGCGTGAGGAATTTCTTCCTTAAACACACTTTGTACCGCTTTCGGACGGCTTTTCAAGTTTTCACGAAAAGTGTTACACATCTATAGTTTATCAGTTGTTGACTGTCGCCCGACGGTTTGAATTCACCCTTATCTGTTTTTGTCTCTGATGATGGATTCGAGCAGGAATCCGAAACATCAGGCTAATAAAGCTCTTGTCCCGGCGATCCTGTCTTCTTCTTCTTCTTCTTCTTCAAGGTTTGAATTCAGCCATCCGTAGAATCAGCTAACCCCCTTAGCTAGAGTAAGTCCGATCAATCAGTCCACGCAGACGCTAAATACAAATGATTTTTTTCTGACTTCGAGACTAAAATGGGCTCACTATCCATGCGGAATCTTAATCGCTCCTCAAGTCGAACGACTAACGTCCGAAAGCTGACCTGTTGCGTCATTTACTGCCAAGACTACACTGGAAGATGAGTTGGTGATAGTTCTCCTCATATCAACTCCTCTCTGAAATATTCTCATTGCAATCCCAAGGCTACATCTCCCCTGGAAATATCCGTTTCGTCTCTGCTGTTTTCCCAAACTCAAACAAATCAATTTTATGCAGTGAGTCGATCCTTGCCCACGGTAGACGCGGAGCCATTTTGCCTCCTCCGATGATAACTCGCCCTCGTCTAAGTCACATTTGCAGTTGAAAAAGTCTTCCATTTTGATCCAGCAAACTCTTCCACCGAAATTGCTTGTCATGTTTTGAAATCTAGCCTTACTAACGGCGTCTTGCCTTATTGCATCCACTCCAGAAACAGCCTTTACGCCACTGATCACCCGGTAATCCACTGCTGTCTATCAATTCCCTCTTTTGAAAAACCGGCATCAAGTTATATTTACCCCAATTTTCACATAAATGTCCTCAATAAGTTTAAATTTTTGCTACGTCTTACGTTCTTTCAGTCTGTGGATGCTCTTTATCGTATCTACAAGCAATTAGGCAGAAGCTATAAAGTTACTTTGCCTTTCCTCCGACAGACTGCGCGGATAAAATAAGTAGATCCTGATGTCATAGGCAGAATGGCATTACCGACAAAGACAACAGAGACTGGAATGGCCATTTCCGGCTTATCAGCCGTCGTCAGCCAGTCATACCCAACCCTGAAGTGTGGAACACCTGGAGCTCGATCCCGCGACCTGTTAGTTAGAAGTCCAACGCCCTTAACCACTGAGCCACGGGCCCGTAAGGCACAACGGGACGAGTGAGTTCCGTAAAATCGATCGGTGAGCGCCCCTCTACCATCTAATGTCATTTTATAGTCCACGGAAAACTTTCCTTCCGAAATGGCGGTTATAATTGGTCGGCTGGGGAATCCACTTGTACTTGGCGGCCCAGTATTTGGGGATTTTTTAGTTGCATAGCAACTTTTTCTCGGTTTCGCCCTTGATTGGCCTCCCCCAGGGAGATGGAAAAGCAAAAGAATCCTTCTGGTCTTCAAGTTAAGTTGTTGTTCCAAGGTTACTAGTTATCACGACAACATTACCGACCAAGACAAGTGAGACCGAGATGTCAATGCCTGTTAGCCGTAATCAACCAGCCATACTCAACCCCGAGGTATGCGACCCCCGAGGCTCGAACTCGCAACCTGTTGGTTAGAAGTCCAACGCCCTAACCGCTGAGCCACAGGCTCGTTGTTCTGTCGGTTGCAATCGAGTCTATTAGCATTCCAGTCTCTCCCCCCCCCTATTTGTTGATAATGCTACTCTGCCTATACTACGCGCCGCTCTATGACTGCTGGTGAGGTTCAAGAAAGATACCTGAGGCACAATGGAACGCTTAGGACACGTACCACGCTAGGTGCCCGCTCTTCTCTACCCTATTTAACATCATTTTCATGAAATACGTCTGCAGACGTGTCACTTTTTCAGTACGGTTTTTGTCAGAAAGGTATTGGAAGACTTGTCATTTGTCTTTATTTAATCTCTTCGTTCTGATTCATAGGGAGTACCTGTAACTGGCTGGTATGTATTTGACCTTAGCCAAGTGTTAGTAGAAGGCAACACAGACGTACTGTGGCAAAGCTGAAAGCTTAACGTCTTGACTCTATTTCCTGCTAGGTTGTTTTCCAGTGCTTGAGTAGCAGAGGTTTGCCTATTAACATGGCGACTTTTAACGGTGATTTCACCCAGTTGTTTTCGGGAAATGGGTTAAACGTAACATGCAAGAACGAGAACTGGTCATTATACTGTCGTTACTTCTCATAACTCTTAGTACCTAGCACTTTTTCTTGGACTCCAGGTACTCATTGTAAACGCTGACCCATTACGTTATGGATTTCTGTAACTCGAACCTTCAGTCTAATTGGTTGGTATAAGTCTCGCGTATTACGGCAAAGCCTTAACATTTCCCACAAAGGGTGGCTTTGAATGACATGCATATTGGGTCAGAGCTGAACCGCTTTTCCAGGATTGCAATGGAAATCTTTAATAGCCTAACGTTTAAGTTCAACAAAATAAACTAACTATAGAAACGCGAGATCTAGTAAAACCGGTAAAAGTTCATATTTTTACAAATAATTCGTAACAGCCCGTCTTCCACTAGTGCACCATTAAATATTATTGTAGACTCGGCTTCCATACCTACTGAATAGAACGCTTGTCGTAAATATAAGTAAAATATTTTGTGACCTATTGATAAGATACACTAGGTGTCTAGAGGAGTCTGTTTCACACCTACCGCCTCCTTTCCTCAAGACGCTTCATGATAACGCGGAGTGCCGTGGGATCTAAAACACGCCGAAACAATGGAGCTACCAGCAGATCTATCGACCATGCCAGACAGACACCGATCGGGTAGCTCAATCTCTGTCAAAATCCACTTAGAATTTCATGCTAACTTAGACACGGTCATCAATATCTCAGGACTTCAGGCGTCGAGGTCTAGGAAGACGGATTAAATGAGTGCGTGTGGAGAATCTGCGGAGTCTCCAAAGCAGCCGCGGTGCCGTCGCTCTAGACCAGTACATATCCTCGTTTTCCAGTAGCATGCGTTAATCTGACCGAGTTGATTTGGCGTGAGCCCTTAACCGATTTCATGCATACATGCAATTCGCACTACACGAAAATGCTGACATATCAGACGTCCGTCAGTTCACAAAACCTCGCCTGTGGTCGACCTACAGGCTTGAAAAAGCCGCTGGTGTATAACAGAAGGAAGAGAGTGAGACGGACACTGGCTTAACCCTCCTTTTAATAATTCGGTACAAGCCTCACTATAATAAGACGAAAAGGTTTGTGTTTAGCACTGCATTCAAAGTGTAGTGGCTTGCAAGTTTTCCAGCCGACAGAATATATAGATTCGCCTTCGGAATGACCATCAAATGTTTCATGTTCTAATTACTTCCATCAATCGGGTCACGAGATAAAATCGTTCAGCTAAGTCTTGTGGCTTAGTCTAGAACCCTCCCAGGCGATTATACAGCGACCGGAAGTGTGTGCAGAAATGGAGTACTGACAAAGACAAGAGAGACCGGAATGGCCATTTCTGGCTTGGTAGTCATCGTCAGCCAGCTTTGTCAAACCCAGCTTTTCGGGATCTGAAATTCGAACCCCCTTCTTTAGCCATAGAACGTTATACTGCTCAACGTTCTACTGTTTAACCGCGGGTCCGTTGTTTCAAGACACAGATGAACGCGCATGTCCCGCAAGCCGGTCGGAGAGCGGGCTTCAAAGATAGTTATTTCTCTCGATCATAGGA
Organism: Spirometra erinaceieuropaei; assembly: GCA_902702965.1. Classification (NCBI taxonomy): domain Eukaryota; kingdom Metazoa; phylum Platyhelminthes; class Cestoda; order Diphyllobothriidea; family Diphyllobothriidae; genus Spirometra; species Spirometra erinaceieuropaei. The sequence goes on from CACRXP010000670.1 coordinate 330,202, forward strand.
GACAGGACAGCAAGTCCGTGCTTTTATGACAGAGCGTTGGATTTAAATGATACTCGATAACTAACGGAAGAAAATCCAGGTCTTAGGCCCAGCAAACCTCTGGTTCAGTACGGCTGGCAGATGACAACTGAGGAGCCAACGGCGACCATCACAGACCCCCTTGCACTCCCCTTCTAAGTGGAACCTGCAAGGCACTTTCGGTTAACCGGCATCGGGAGCTTCCCCCGTTCTACGGGGCTCGCTAGTTTGGAGAAGGTGGTAGAAGGGCGTTTACCGACAGTGTTATTGAACCCATTCATCCTGTTGTGCCTCGGAGTTTTCTCTCGAGTCCAACCAACAGCTACACAACAGCGCGTACTACGCGACTATAAGGACTAGTTTGTGTGCTGCACGCGTGACAGGAGATTTCACTTTGTCGGGTACTACACCAGTCGTCGTCTTGGCCATGTCTGGCTATCAGATCACCACAGGCAACTTACCTTACCTTATAAAGTGCAGAATACCTGAACTCTGTGACGAGGGGTCTCATTCTTTATGCAAATAATTCCTAGTTTTAAGGTCAGTTTCATACTGATTCCCAGTCAATGCTCTGAGAAGAATTTTGACGCAAAAATAAGCAAGAGGCGAAAAAAACCCTACTTAAACAAATTCCGGCAGCGTTTACTTTAACCTTAACAACAGTTATATTTGGAACAATTTCTCTGTCTGCATAGAGCCCCATTCGTAGCCTCGAATGCCGCCCAGTTTTTTACAATCAACTCAAATGAATTACACATCTGCCAAGAAATGCCTAACATTTCATTTACTTTATCTTTTATATAGCGGTAGGTTTTCGCGACTGCCGTTACAGGTCACATCCATGTGTATTTATTCATCTACCTGCTCCGGTAGAGCGGGATATATTGGCCGCAAGAGGAGTCTGGAAAAGAGAATACGCGAACACATGCTTGCCTGGCTAGGTAAAGGTGAGAATCGATCGATTTCGAGTTCAATTCTCGCATACCTAATCGTTACGAGCCACCAAGCCGACGCTAAAGAAACCTTTAAAGTTATCTACCGGGCACCGGCACACTACTCTAAAGGCCTGCGCAAACGGGTGCCAGCCACAGCAGAAACAGTGGGCATTCGACTAGCGAACCCAGCACTCTGTTGTCAGAATACGCTGACACAAGCACTCTGTCCGCCCTGACCGACTTAAGCGGTGATCGCACGCCGTCTCGACGCCCTGAGAGCAGTCCCACGCACTTACACCGCTTACAATCTAGCCAGAACCCCTCTCCTTCCCCCCTCCCACCCCAACTACATCGTCCTCAACACGCTGACCCCGTCATGCGGGCGGCGTACGCAAAGAATTCGGTTAACGCTGCCCCTGAGAGGCATTTATATCCTGTCTACAATTACAATGGTCATTACCCATGTAAACGTGTCGGCCTGATGATGACTTACCGAAAACACATGGTCGCCAACCGACTCTTCAAAATATAATAAGTTAAGCCACGGGTAGTAAATCGTAGCTCGCGTAAGCATGTTTTGCGGTTTTATTTGGTGATGCGTTGTAGTCTGAGCTGCGACGCATGCTCCTCCTTTCGCTCAAAGAACCAGTATATTTAGCGCATTAACATTTAGACGTTTCTCTAGAAGGCCAAAATATGTTATGTGTAAATCACATATATACAAACATAGAAATAGTTTGGATTATTTAAGCTCTACAACGCCTTTCAGTAGGTATGCGTGTGACGTTACCATCTTCTCTATTTTAGAAATTCTATCTCTGAATTTTAGCGTCGAATAAAATGGACATACAATTAAAAATAATGGTTTTGGCTGCAAAACCTTTGCATCTTAGTTACTTTTCTTAAACATAATCAAGCAGTTGGGCACATTTCACGAAAATCAATCTGCACATCTGAAGAAGAAGAAGAAGAAGAAGAAGAAGAAGAAGAAAGTGATGATGATGACGATGACGACGACGATGATGATGACGATGGTGGGGAAGAAGTGCAGTGGTTCTATAGATGAAATTATCATATTCTTTGCAAATAAGTCAACAGCCTGCCGTGCAGCGTTGCTCCAACAAAAGTTTTGCTATTTCGTCTGTTTAACCTCGAAACCAAATGCTCTTTTCATAAAATATACCTCAAAACCTAACGCAAAAATTCCGTTACAGAAATAAACAGAAAACATCGTTGGACAGGGATCGTAGATGGATTAAGTACTTGACGCTCACTTCGCTCTCAGTTGTTCGCTCCGGTGGATTCTGATCATTAGCTCTGATATAAAAGTTGTGAACAGGTACCTTTAAAAAGCCCTACGTCGTCCGTTTGTAAGATATTTTTATTTAATACTTTTCATTCTTAACAAACACTGCACGGTCTAGTAAAGAACATATAAATGGACATAAGAGGCAGAGAAACAACATGCTAAACTTTCAGAACATTACATAGCGAGGAAAATATTCTTTGCCCAATCGCGAGAATATTGGAATCGGTGGTAGAGTTGTATTGAAAGCAGTCGATAATTTCTTATCCTTTTTATCGGAGTCAATAGCCGACCGAAAATGAATTCGGCCATAAGCAGGCGGACAGTAGTTACCCTCAGCCGTTATGACCTTCGCGTATGCCAGAGGTCTCGGTCGATCAAATGTGAAGCTGAAAGTTGTGTGTTGACACATTTAATCGCAAGAGTTAATAAAATCTAGACGCATATTAAACTCAGCGTATAATACGTGGGAGTAAAAGGTAAATATGCAAGGGGATTTTGAAGTTCGACAGGTTTGGTCATATTTTTAATATTAAGGTAAGAACAATAGCACTTTTTGCTTCTACACTCCTCTATTCTCCAGATTAAAGAAAGATATCCTAAATATCTACAAATGAATCTAGCTTATTTTCATACCTTTTGTCATTTAAGCGATGAATCCAGCTCTGTAACCGGTCCTTCTCAGACGCCTTTTTTGTTGAATAAAAGTCCGTCATTACGCGGAGAGTTGGTGATAATGTTTTCTGTCGCTGGCTGGCAACATCGGCTGCTGAACGAAATGGGCCCTGGAGTTTCCTCTGTAGTTTTACCTCTTGTGATTCGCAGACTTGAGATTTCGTTTGGTGACTTCCCGTCTGAGACGTCCTCAGAATGTTAACTGATGGCAACAGAACGCTGTCAACCTCTTCATATCTGTGAACAAATTACTTTATTTGGGTCATCACTAAGCAACAAATAGCAATACAAATTGTTGGAGGGACCATTACGTCCAGTAAACTCGAAATACTCAGAACTTCAAGCCCAATTTATAAGATCATTTTCATCAAACTTGAGTCGTCAACGAAATTAAAGATCTTTAGTGCTGTTGACTACGTTTTGATTATAATGAGATAGGACAAAACAGAAGTAACGGTGATTTATTTCGTGGGAGACGAGAAGCGCAAAATTACCCTTTGACTTTGTATGCGCCGGGCTGAGAGTACGTCGATATTAGATGATGGTTTTTAATTGCCCAATTTTCTACAAGCCGCTTTTTCTGCTCAAACTCTGCTAGACTTGTGGTCGACTCCTTGGATTGACATTCCGCTTTCGTTATTTCACTGAAATGTTTTCACTCATACTGCAACTTCGTTTACTTCAGTCTCAAGGATGCCTTGAGCACTCCATCCAAATATTGCTTTCGTTTGTAGAAATCGCCATTATGTTTGCGAGAAAAATAGCCGCGCCAGTGTTTTTGAATCTGACTTTCACAGTAAAACAGTAAATTACCACAGTCGCTGCTTTGTTGTAAAAAACGTGATTCATCTCACGAACAGACTCCAAAAGTTTCTGCCGGTAAATTTCCGTTGCCTTGAATCCCCTCCATGCACTCTGTATCTTCACTACGTTCTGGTTTAGTTTTCTAAAAATAATATTTCGCAAGCCCTACTTCAAGGTTTTTCTAACAACATAACCCCTGTAAGCGGCCTGCAGCCTAACTGCAGCAAAGAAATCTATAGGTCGATTTTTTTCATCGTTCTCGGAGCTTTCTGTTTGAAAATAAGATTCAAACAACTCATCAAACCTTTGCAGCTAAAAAAGAAGTCGTCCACGCTTTGAGACAAAATGTTTAAGCCCGACATCTGGAAAAGGATAAGGACGGGAAAATATGCGTCAGATACGAACTACAATATAATTGGTCGTCTACTGCCTGCGATCTGGCATTCAAGTTGGCGGTGTTTGCTAATAGATCAAACAAATGTTTTAACGGTCTCAAAGCCCACTAAGTTGACATTTTAATAAAGTCTCTTGATTTCCCAACTATTTCTTGGCTTTCAACGGCTTTCGGTAGAAAGAATTCCACTTCAAATGCCGTATCTACTTTAGCGGTCAACAGGTGGCAGAAAATTTAAGACATGGACATGTAAATAAGTAAATAAGTAAACGGAGGGAAGCGACGATGTCCAAACAAGCAAATGAATGGTGCGAAATAAACGCAATGGGCATACCTATATTCACACATAATTCGCTAAGACCAAAACTTAACACGACCGTAGGAATTAGTTGGATGCGACCAATGGCAACATTACTGTCTTCCTGGATCTGAAAAACCATTGTTAACAGAACCGTGCAGAGGGTAGGTGGAACCTATATGAAGACGTGCTTTCTAAAGAGAGTTCTGGGTTCATAGAGATCCATACACATGATTTGCAGATTGACAGGGAGGAGCAAAAGTGTGAAGGGGACAGAGACGTATGTTGTTCTGGTATTCCAGCTGCAGTGCCTGCGAGTTGTACAGTACCCCTGACGTGTGCAAAGGCCAAACGCCCATAAATAAATAAATAAATTTTTTTACTTAATGCCAGTTTACAGGCATTGTCAAGGGAAGCGATTAAACATAAATCCGACCGGCAGTGAAAAAAACTCCTGAGCTTAAGGGATAAAAATATAGTTGATGGTGGATTTTATGGTTTGGAGGGCTCAGGAGAAAAAACTGCCGGCGGTGGTAGAATATCGACCGTCAAGAAGGGGGGAGGTTGCACGGTATCGGAGATTATCGGACGTCAAATTCCTTTCATGAAGCTGGGGATAGCCAAAGTAGAGGCGTTGATGAACAGCTGGTGAGACCGGCCATAGTGGTCAGAGACCAGAAACGCCATCGTTACGGTAAAGTCGATCAGTGGATTCAGCACCGAAAATTTGTGGAGGCTTTTCTGAATGCAAAAATCGAGTAATAGTTCTCTTAAATAAAGGATAATTTGGCCGAGTTTTCACACTCCTGGGTAGTTTATTCCAAATAGCAATTGCATTTACAGAAAAGAACCGACGATATTTAACAGTACGTGCCAGAGGCAGAAATAAAAAGACGTCACGGTGACTGTTACGTTGGGGGTGAACATGATGTCTTACAGTAATGTGTGGGTTAAAGTTGCGATTATATAAAAGATTAAATAGCAATAATAGTCCCTTTTGTAATCTACGGAACCATAAAGGATCGAGGCCTGTAAGCCGGCAACGTTCTTGGTAAGACAAATGTCGGTGTTCCGGGGTTAAAATTGTCTTGGTAAAAAAGTGGTGAACGGATTCTATTTTCTTCCGCTCAGTAGCACGCATGAGGCTAAATGAAAATGAACAGTATTCCAGGCCAGGTCTAACGTACATGTTGAAAAGGCGCATTCTAATGTCCCTAGTTTTAAAATTTCGGAGGATAAACCCGGTCGTTCTATGTGCTTTGGAGACTATCAAGGCACAGTGCTCCGAGAGATTAAGACTCTTGGAGTATGATACGCCCAAATCCTTTATAACCCCTGGCACATTTATTGCGTGACCTTCAATACTTAGTTGAGGTTGGCGGTCGTCGCCAACCACCATGACTGAGCACTAATGCCAAGAAAGAGAAAGGCGCCATGTGCGGCACCACCGGGCGAAAGCCTGTAGATCGCTCTATAGGAGCTCAAGCACGATGTCATGATCTGCCGGCTTATATTGATATGCAACTTTTAGCTCATGGGCATACATGAAGGGCTTGCCGTTCTGAAATACACCGGGTACATCGTTAACAAAAAGGCAAAATAAAAGCGGGCGGATTACACTACCATGAATTACTCCACTCCTCACACGTGTGGGGTTGGAGATGGTATTGGAAATCTTAACTCGTTGTGTGCGAGTGCCCAAATAAGAGGATATAAAATTCAAAAGTTTGCCACCTATTCCGAAAGAGGACAATATCAAGAGAAGAAGAGCATGGTCAACACGGTCAAAAGCCTTAGTGAAATCGAAATATACTGTGTAAAGAGCAAAACCATGGTCCCTAGATTGGAGTACATAGTCAGAGAAAGAGAGTTGACGGGTGTCACAAGACCGAGCTTTGAGGAATCCACGCTGAGCAACACTCAGTAAGTTATTCGCTGTTAAGTGACACATCATCTTATCTTTGATCAATGTCTCTAAGATCTTCGAAACTGCAGGGGCGGTGTTTATTAGCCGAAAGTCATCAAATGATGTAGATTTGCCGTGCTTAGGAATGGGCAAAATGTGTGATTCCTTCCACAAGGTAGGATAAGTTTCACTTTCAAGAGCGAGATTAAATATCTTGCATAGGAGGGATGGGAAAATCGTGTTTGCATCGGCTTTTAAAATGCTTACAGGGACACCATCAGGGCCTGGACTATAAGATTGACGAAAACGCCGAATCGCAACAGTCACATCCCACAGAGTGAAACTTATAGTTTCTAGAACTGCCCCGGTTAATGACTGGATGGTGAGAGTAAACGATCAAAATTGTTGTTGGCGTTGGGAGGGCGATAGACGCAGCCAACGAGTAATGAGACCCTATTTTTTAGTGCAATCTGGAGCCAGCAGCTGCCTTCTACTGCTGAAAAGTGCGGAAGGTCCAACGGCAAAAATGTAAGTGTTTTCTTAACGTAGACGCAGCTGCCCCCACCACGGCTATCTAGGCGATCATTTCGGATGCAATTGTAGCCTAGAAGAGAGAGTTCAGAGTCAGCTACTGAGGCTGATGCCCACGTCCCAGTTACTAAAACAATATCAGGACAATGGACGAACACCTGAGTATGAAGCAAAGGCATCTTATTAGGCAAGGATCTGGCATTTAAAACAAAAAGTTTGAAGGGAAAGGCTGTTAGTTTTTGAGGGAGGTGGGCTACATCGTCCAGTTCTGGGCTGCCCACGGAGCAAACGGTCCGGATGCAACCATCCGGTTCTGGAAAAAATTTTGTGACATCAAAAAATTCTGACGTGGATAAAAAGGGGTAGGACTTGGGGGAGGGAATGACGGGCAGGTAAACTGGTAACTATTGTTAGCCAACTTATTTTCAGCTGGAAATCCGCGGGGCAGATACTGCAGCGTATTCCCGCCGGAACGAAACTGAGGATCGGATGAATTAACTGATTCAGTATGGACATTATCATGAGAAATAAATTGGTAAAACGACCGTGGAGGAAACAAGTTAGGGGGTGCGAAACGCATTGCTTCCATTGGAATAAGAGGTCTATTAAACGGTGGGAAAATCGGCATATTCGGCCTAACGGCCTTGATATGAGGGCTGGGGGGCAGTTGCGAACCCGCTACGTTTTGAGTCGGGGTATTTGAGGCACTGTTCGCCGATTGTGGAGGAAAAGATTTTATAATGGTGCTGGATTTATTGGGTGTCCGAGTGGCTGAGACAACAATTGGATTTGCCTTTGACTTAGACACATGCTTAGGCTTACTAGGGGTTGCTGAGGGAGTCGATAGAGGCGTGTTTATACCAGGCGTGGTGGTGTGTTTAAAGAGGTCAGCATTAAAAGTAGTCGAACACCCTACGGAATTGACTATGCCGTGACTTGCAGATGCCGCAGGTGGTGTTGTAGAGGACATATTCAGACTGACAGTAGGTGTCATTATCTTGGTGTTGGTTTTTGCCGATTTTAGTTTATTCAGTCTTCGCTGCCGGGGTGTGAGGTCTGGCGAAACGGAGCAGCGCCAGTTACGGCAGAAGTTTCTAGTCATCTCCCTACTTGACAAGATAAAATCGACTTCTATCATGGAGAAAAGGGTAACTAGTATCGGCGCATTACGACTAAGCGAGCGAAGTCGCTTAGCTTGTGCGACACTGAAACTCAAGCCACAACTTTGTAGGAACAAATGCGCTCCCTCCATAGCAGAGAAGTGGCTCAGAATGTTTCGCAGTACGAAATTATGCTTGCGTTTAATTCGTTTCTCAGTTTCCGAACTTATTACCCCAATAAGTTTAAAAGCTTGTTCAAGCACTTTTTCAGAAGTGCTGTTTATGTCTCCATAAATCAGCTGATCGATTATTTCGCCAGCTGATGGCCTGCTACGACTAGCAGAGGCGTATTTTTGGACGACTGAAGGGTCGAGAGGTTCTACATGTACTAAAGTGATTTGTGAGTTAATGTGATCTGCAGACGGCGAAGAACATACGCTGGCACCTGCTATGTCTTCAGTCACGATTTTAGCACCCAGAGACGGTGGGGAGGCCGCAAGCTTTCGCCTTTTAGCACGTGCTCTGTGGGGCATTACAGACAAAAAAAGTTTTTCGTTACAGGAGAAGGATCAAAACGTTTCCAACGTACGGAAGAGCGCACTGAATAGCAAGTATTACTGTTATTTAACTACAAAAACTAGAGAGCGGTAGTAGGGAAAGGATTCACTACAATGGATTTTTTACAAAATACGACTATTTTGCCAGACTGTCAAACAAAACTGGGAAAAAATTTTACCTTAATTTGAAAGGCAACTTTTAAAAGGGATTCCAAATGTAATCCAATGGTCAACGTGAAACGACAGTGGAAGTCCACAGCAGTGTTCTGTGACGTAGTCTGGTTTTGAAGACAATTTAATCTCGACTTAAAAACCGATTATCCCGTATTATTATAGTAAACCCTGAAAGGACTTTTCAAATTGCAGACTTTTATGCGCATCTCCCCACTTTGACGTGCCCATTAGTTTTCAGAACTCAGTGTTTTGGTTGCACCTCAAATTTTACTGCTACAATGTCTAGTCCGCACGCATCAGTTTGCTACTTATTAAGTCACAAGTTTATATAACTTGACAAGATAGAAACCGTTTTATCAAAATGCCATGACTCCAGTCCCCATCTGCAGCATATATTTTCTAGATTCTCTTTTTTATGAAATAAAGTCACAAAAATGTCAGTGCTTTCAACCTTTCCACTATTCTTACGAAAAAAGAGCTTGCCCGACGGTGCTATTGATGTTCGCGCGGCCTTTGGCACACCTCTTGACACCTCTTGGTCTGGGAATTATACCATGATTTATATCTGTATTGTATTAGAGTGCATATTTACTCGAAGGTTTGCGGTCAGGGCACGTTATGAGCCTAGTTATGTACAGCAGTTTCGCCCACATACGCTCAGACAAAAATTTTGAATATTTAGGAAGTAAACGCTTTAAGGTGCAAAGTACCTTAAAAACAAATGCTGTTTTTCACCGGGACTCAGCGTAGAAAGATTGTGAATCGTAGAGTTTTTGACAAAATTGGATGTGAGCCGTCACGTTGCCAGAAAAGATTGGTCAAACTTTCTTCCAAGGAATTCCGAAGAGCGCTTACGGAAATACAAGGAGCAACGCAAGATTTGCAAAAATGAGGCCTCGCTGCTGCGGAGGAAGCTAAAAATGAACACGATGCAAAATTCGTTAGAACACCCCATAATTCTGCATATCATTGTATGAAGTAATAACAAAATTCAGGAATTGATCCATGTCCTTAGGTCTGCAAACGGAAAACCGGAGACTGACGACCGAGTTAAAACATCTCTCCTTTCTAATTTCTTCCAGTCCGCCCCCACTCAAGAAACTAAATCCTTATTTGCCGCTGCACTCGTTCGCCAACCAACGCCTTCTCCCACTCCCCTCTCCATTTTCCTTCCCTTCCCCCCTTCTCACCCTCCTCATTCGAGGAAACACACTTCTCATCGACCATAATTAGGGCCAAACTACACCGACTGAAACCTGCCAAATCACCTGGCCCACATGGAATTCCCGCACTAACACTTCACTAACTTGTTAATGCACTGTGCGACATGCTGTCTACAATATTTCAAAGGTAATTTGAAGAAGGCGAGCTTCCGGAAGAGCATAAGGGCGCATTTATCATTCCACGCCATAACGGAGGTCCACGGCCTGACTGCGAAAATTGTTCGCCTGTAAGAATAACTTGCATCTCGTGTAAAATTATGAAACGCATTATCTAAAGGCCTTTGGTGGAGTACCTGGAAAAAAGTTAAATATTCTGCAATGTTCAATAAGGCTTTCACTCATGACGCTCTTGCCTTACGAGTGTTCTTTACTTGCAGGAGAAATGGACAATGGCCATAGATAAGGCTTATCCAGTATATGTCATATTTTTGACACGGAAATTTGGGTATATAGACGACCACGAATCCAGTGTCGTCAGAACACTGCAAGAAGATGGTCCCGAAGGAAACTAGTACCTTATACTGGATCAGACGTGCGTTTAAAATGTTTCCTCCCGAACTCTTCGAAAGACATTTGGCGTTTTCGTAAGACCCCATCTAGAGTACGGAGTGCCAGCAGCATCAAAATGGATAAGGAAGGATACTGACTTACTCGAACAGGTGTATCGTAGACTACTGAAGAGGTTCGACGGTCTAAAGCATTTGTCTTATCAGAGGAGGCCGAATGTGCTTGGCTTATTCCTCCCCCCCCCCCCCATCTCGTAGACAACTAAACTGCAGTCTACTACGGAAATTCCGGATTATCCAGTGCCGTGGTTAATCACTGAGACCGGAGGACTTCTTTGAATCTGACACTACAATTCAACTAGGCGGCCATCTCTGTAAAGTAAAAGGCGAACTCTCGCGGCTCTATCGTAAGACGTTTTTCTTCGATTAACGAGTTGTCCACTATGAAGCTCGTAACCAAGTGGGATGGTGACGGCCGGCAAAATTTGCATGTTTGAAAAAACTTACTCGCGTAATTTTCGGCAAAACCGACTTTTACAGCATGACATCTCACAGCCAACATTGTACGACACTTTGTCATATTCAGTCTTTCCGTACTGACTGGCAGCGAACAAATGCGCTTATTATTAATTTTCTGTGAACCGCCACATTCTGAATGGTTTCAACTTTATTTTGAGTGTATATCGACGAAATCATTGTACATAAATAGTGTCATCAAGGACTCTGCCTCGAACCCTTCAAATGCATACATACATAAAAAGGTGTCGAGCATCACCATCTCACTTGGCAGCGAGTTCCATGGTCAGCTTGCCCCTTTGTTAAATGAAAACTTTCCGCGATCGAGTCGCGTACTTTCGTTTTTGATTTTGTAGGGGTGGCCTCGTAGTTGATTTATGAGGGCAAACTCAAAGAAGAATGTCCATGGAGGACTACGGCTTAATTGCCCACGCAATAGAGGGGATAAGCCAAGCACATCGAGCCTGTGCTAGTACGACAGATACATGCCTCATCAACCATCTCCTTTGGTTTGTGTTGCATCCGTTCGAGGTAATCAGTGTCCTTCTTCGTCCATTGCATTGCTGCTGACACTCCATGCTCCAAACGGGGTCTTACAAAGACAACGAAAATCCTTCCGAAGGGTTCAGTTCAGTGTATTTGAGGGAACTAGACTTGCACATTTGCACTCCCTGTTTGTCTCACAGTCGTAATGTACCAATGCTAGTTACCCTTTTCTCCTTGATAGAAGCCGATTTTCTCTTGTCGAGGAGGGAGATAACTAGAGAATTCTGCCGTAAGTGGCACTGCTCTGTTTCGCCTGACCTCCCATCATTGCAGCGAAGATTGTACAAGTTGTAATTGTCAAAAACCAACACCGAGATGATGATACCTATTGTCAGTTTGAATAAGTCTTCTACAACACCATTTGCGGCCTCTGCACGTCATGGCATAGTCAATTCCGTAGGGCATTCGACTGCTCTTGATGCCGAAATCTTTATACATACCAAAACGCCTGGTAAAAACACGCCTCTAGCGACTCCTCCAGCAACCCGTAGCAAGCCTAAGCATGTGCCTAAGTCAAAGGCGCATCCAATTGCCGTCTCAGCCACTCGGACACCGCGTAAATCTAGCTCCAGTCTAAGATCTTTTCCTCCAAAATCGGCTAACAGTGACTCACACAACCCGACTCAAAACGAAGCGTATATCCAACTGCCCCCCCAGCCCTCATATCGAGGTAGTTAGGCCGAATATGCCGATTTTCCCGCCTTTTAATAGAACTTATGTTCCAACGGATGCACTGCGTCCCCCACCCCCTAACACGTTTCCTCCGCGGCCGTTTTACCAATGTATTCCTCATGCTAATGTCCATACTGGATCAGTTAACCCATCCGTCTCTCAGTTTCGTTCCGGCGGGAATACGTTACAGTATCTGGCCCGTGGATTTCCAGCTGAAAATGAGTTAGCTATCAATGGTTACCAGTTTACCTGCCCGTCATGTCCTCCCCCAAATCCTACCCCTTTTTATCCACGTCAGAATCTTTTGATGCCAAAAAATTTTTGCAGAACCGGATGGGTACATCCGGACCGTTTGCTCCGTGGGCAGACCAGCACTGGACGATGTAGCCCACCTCCCTCAGAAACATACAGCCTTTCCCCTCAAACTTTTTGTTTTAAATGCCAGATCCTTGCTTAATAAGATGCCTTTGCTACAGACTTTGGTGTTCGTCCATTGTCCGGATATTGTTTTAGTAACTGAGACATGGGCATCAGCCTCCGTAGCTAAATCCGAAGTCTCGCTTCTAGGCTATAATTGCATTCGAAATGATCGCCAAGATAGCCGTGGTGGGGGCTGCTGCGTCTACGTTAAGCAAACACTTACAATTTGCCGCTTGACCTCCCGCACTTTTCCGCAGTAGAAGGCAGCTGGTGGCTCCAGGTTGCTCTAAAATATAACTTCTCCTTACTCGTTGGCTGCGTCTATCGCCCTCCTAACGCCAACGACAATTTTGATCGTTTACTCTCACAGGCATTTCATGCTGCGGCCGACTCAAGCTTTAAGTATCAATTGGTTGCGGGCGACTTTAACCTCCCTGAAGTCCGCTGGTCTCCGCCTTCAGGCCCCAGAAAGTTCGAAGATTTCTTGAGGCTGTGGATGTTGGAATGTGGACTCAGGTTGTCAATTTTCCCACCCGAGGATCAAGCATACTTGACCTAATTTTTTGTAGAGGCTGCATGCCATCGTCAGTGTCATCCCTAGGCCGACTCGGGGGCTCAGACCATGACATAGTTGTTTCAAAGTTGGAATTCGAGTCTGACTAAACGTTGTCCCCAAAATATAACTTTTTCCGCGATTTCCGATCAATTCGCTTAACCGAATTATTAACACACCTTAATTCCTACGACTGGACTGATTTCTTCCTTAGTTCGGATGTAACTGTTTGCACGGATAATCTGTACAAATTTTTGGATCCGCTTATTTCTCGTTTCGTCCCCCATAAGAAAATCATTGTGTCGGGGATGAGGTTTACCTACCCTTGCCCTTTCGTTGCAGATTGCGCATACTTTATCGTCGATTCCATCTTCAGAACGACGTTTCTGTTCTGCCCTTGATTTGTGACATTTTTGAGCGGGCTAGGAGATTGTCTGAAGAAAAACAGCTAGCCCAAGATGTCCACTTCATCGAAAACCGTTCGCTAAAAATCTCGAAACTTTTCGCCCGAAAAGTACGAACTCAAAGAAAGACGCAGCATCCGACCCTACGAGACGCTATTGGAAATCCTATAGTTGATGCCTAGTTAACCACTCATAGCTTCAATGTTTTCCTGTCCAAAACGTTTATTGAAGATTCGATCGCTCCACTTCCGACCATCCAGGCATTGACCGGGGCAGTCCTCGAAACTGTAACTTTCACTCTGTGGTATGTGGCTGTTGCGATTCGGCGTTTTCGTCAATCTCATAGTCCAGGACCTGATGGTGTCCCAGTAAGCATTTTAAAAGCCGATGCAAATACGATTTTCCCATCCCTCTTATGCAAGATATTTAATCTCGCTTTTGAAAACGAAACTTATCCTACCTTGTGGAAGGAATCACACATTTTGCCCGTTTCTGTTTCTATTTTTTTCGAGGGGCTTTTTTTCTCCTGTAAAATTAATCCAATCATTTTTAAATGTTGATGTGGAGTTTTTTTCTCACCCCTTGCTTATCATTTTTCTTAACGGACTTCTTATTCAAAAACTAAGCATTGCACTTTGTACAGATTTTGCCTACCTCGTCTAAAATTCGCCTATAAATTTATTTTTACTTGCTTTGATGGGACACCGAAGAGTCTTTAATAAAAATAATTATTATTAATTATTATAGACAATCTACGTCATTTGATGACTTCCGGCAAATAAACATCCTCCCTGCAGTTTCAAAGATCTTAAAGACATTGATCAAAGATAAGATAATGTGTCACTTGACAGGGAATAACCTATTGAGTGTTGCTCACCGTGGAGTTCTCAAAGCTCGGTCTTGTGACACCCGTCAACTCTCTTTCTTTGACTATGTACTCCAATCTAGGGACCATGGTTTTGCTCTTCACACAGTATATTTCGATTTGAGTAAGGCTTTTGATCGTGTTGACCATACTCTTCTTCTCTTGAAACTGTCCCCTTTTGGAATAGGTGGCAAACTTTTAAATTTTATATCCTCTTATTTGGGCACTCGCACACAACGAGTTAAGATTTCCAATACTATCTCCAACCCCACACGTTTGAGGAGTGGAGTCATTCAGGGTAGTGTACTCGGCCCGCATTTATTTTGCAGTTTTGTTAACGATGTACCCGGTGTATTTCAGAACGGCAAGCCCTTCATGTATGCCCATGAGCTAAAAGTTGCATATCAATATAAGCCGGCAGATCGTGACATAGATCTTGAACGCCTAAAGATCGACCTACAGGCTTTCGCCCAGTGGTGCCGCACATGGCGCCTTTCTCTTTCTTGGCATTAGTGCTCAGTCATGGTGGTTGGCGACGACCGCCAACCTCAACTAAATATTGAAGGTCACGCCATAAATGTGCCAGGGGTTATTAAGGATCTGGGCGTATCATACTCCAGGAGTCTCAATCTCTCGGAGCACTGTGCCTTGATAGTCTCCAAAGCACATAGAACGACCGGGTTTATCTTCCGAAACTTCAAAACTAGGGACATCAGAATGCGCCTTTACAACATGTACGTTAGACCTGGCCTGGAATACTGTTCATTTTCATTTAGCCTCATGCGTGCTACTGAGCGGAAGAAAATAGAATCCGTTCACCACTTTTTTACCAAGACAATTTTAACCCCGGAACACCGACATTTGTCTTACCAAGAACGTTGCCGGCTTACAGGCCTCGATCCTTTATGGTTCCGTAGATTACAAAAGGGACTATTATTGCTATTTAATCTTTTATATAATCGCAACTTTAACCCACACATTACTGTAAGACATCATGTTCACCCCCAACGTAACAGTCACCGTGACGTCTTTTTATTTCTGCCTCTGGCACGTACTGTTAAATATCGTCGGTTCTTTTCTGTAAATGCAATTGCTATTTGGAATAAACTACCCAGGAGTGTGAAAACTCGGCCAAATTATCCTTTATTTAAGAGAACTATTACTCGATTTTTGCATTCAGAAAAGCCTCCACAAATTTTCGGTGCTGAATCCACTGATCGACTTTACCGTAACGATGGCGTTTCTGGTCTCTGACCACTATGGCCGGTCTCACCAGGAAAGATTTTTTGGCCAACAGCGACAGCTGTTCTTCGGCGCTTCTGTTCGAACTGGTCCCAACTTCATGAAAGAAGTTGGCGACTGATAATATCCGATATCGTGCAACCCCTTCCTTCTTGACGGTTGAAAGTTTGCCGCCAGTAGTTTTTTTTCTCCTGAACCCTCCAAACCATGAAAATCACCATCAACAATATTTTTATTCCTTTTCCACAGGAGTTTTTTTCACTGCTGGGCGGATTTTTGTTTAACGTTTCCCTGTCAATGGCTGTAAACTTGCATTAAATAAAATTATTATTATCATTATTATTATTATTAGCAACAATGTAAAGGAATTACATAATTACGTGAAGGTTTGCCTGAATCCACAAACGTCACTGGCGTTTATGGTTATCCAGCCGCATAGTTCGCTTGTTGCCGCCGCACACGTCTGTCAAGCTGATGTTTTATTGTCTCCACAGATTGAGACACTACAGTCGCCTCGGCAGGTTACACGGTTCCACGACATAGAGAAAAATGCTTTGTCACATCAAATCTCCCTTGGGGCACACGTAATTTGAAGAGATGCCCCGGGGGTTATTTTTGATAATGAGTTGGAAAAAGTCGTCACACCGGATAGAGCAGTCTAAGCAGTTCACGGCTCTACCCTACTAATTATATGATTCAACGACTTTGGCAGTGAACCGAATTGTGATATCGTCATGTTCGCTGATCAGTTTAAACTTTGGAGGGTCATTCGAACTGAATTTGACGAAGAGCGCTTGCAGGCTGACCTGACCCGACACGAGAAATGGTCACAGGACTGGATTTTGCCGTCTAATGTGACTAAGTGCAATGTCTTGCGAGTCGGCAGGACCCGATCTCCGAGCCGGAGTGTTTACCATCTAAATGGCATATCACTGCAGGAGGTAGACGCCCAGTAAAGACTTGGGTGTGTGGGTAACGGCTTTTCTAAAACCGTCGCTCCACTGCGTCGTGGTAGCCAAATCCGTGATGTCAGTCCTTTATCTTGTCAAGAGAGCTTTCTCAATCTTCGATGAGGACGGCTTCGTTAAAGTCTTTCGGACATTTGTACGGTCACAGTTAGAGTTCGCTATTCAGGCGTGGAAACCCTGGACTTCTAAAGATCTCAGCATCCTTAAGAAAGTTCAAAGGCAGGCAACCGAATTTGCAAGGGGACAAGATTCACTGCCCTATGAAACACGACTATCCAATCTCGGCCATTTTTCCACTGAGTTACAGACAGCTCAGAGGCCACCTTATAGAAGCATTCCCAATAATGCGCGGCAAGAACTGTTGTCTCTAACCTGCTGATTTCTTTGTGTTAGCAACCACAACGAACCTCCGAGGTCATCCACTTAACCTACGAGTGACTGGCGCCAGAATGGACAATCGGAAGTTTTTTCCTACAGAAAGGTCGAGGCTTGGAATGCTCTGCCTGCATCTGTCGTCATGTCTACCTCCGTCGGGGCTTTTAAGCGCAATTTGGACCACTATACCACTAAAAGTCACAATGTCACCTGACCGATATAGTCTTAGCCTTTCGGTCGGACAGTTTATTTATGTTATTATATTACTGCCTGCACAACAGTAATGTTTGCTTTTTATTATTATCCTGAGTCCGTTGAATGTGAGTGATGGCATTTAGTTCGTCTTCCTCGGAAATTCAGATCGCACCAATCATCCATAGACTGACTACTGTACAACACACGTAGTAATGTTAATGTTTTTAAACACGTAAAATAATTCTTTTACTTGACTGCTTTCGAAAGTTTTGCAAATCTGAAAAAAAATCCTGTAGCTGTTTGGCGTTTTCCACTGTCACATTTTTGATATAATTCGCTTCCTTGTAACAGACAGGGAGTTCAAAGTTTCAACACATATGTTCCCCTCAAATAAACTGAAACTGAAAAGCCGAAACTGAAATATTTTAAAATCATATTTGCTTCAGTGTAAAATGCAAGCTGTGCATGTATATGCATATATTTGGGGGGTTATAGCCAGAGCCCTTGATGACCCTATTTATGTACAATGCTTTCGCAGATTCGCACTCAAAATAAAGTTGCAAACATCTTCAATGCGATCGAATCACAGTGAAATCTTAATGATAAAGAATCGCATCTGTTCACCGTAAGTCAGTGAGGAAAGATTGTGTGTGAAACAATGCTTTACAGAGCTGACTGTGAGTTGTTGTGCTGGTAAAGCCGGTTTCTGTCGAAAATTAAGCGAGCAAGTTTTCTTCTAGACCATCTTCCTGTAAAGTTCTGACGACATTAGATGTATGGTAGTACACATGCCCAGATCTCTGTGCTTATCTTCATTTGTTTCAGTCCCATTTATACAATACTAAGGTTTTAAAAGACTGTTTTGGCCGGCAGTCACTTTTGGGACCAAGTAATTGAGCACAGTGAATTTTAAAGCCACCTGTGGTATGATACCAGTGTAACAACACTCTGATTCGGAGATTTGTCGTCTAATCTAGTTCAAAAAGACCTGCCATTTTGGGTCCACAGTCTACACCTCTGATAAGTTTAAAGACCATGGTCATGTCCGCTCTGTATTGCCCATAATAGAGAGGGAAAAGTTGGAGCCTTCTCGGCCGTTCCTCCTAAGGTAGGCTCTTCAGCCCACCAAATAGTTTAGTGGTCCTTCTTTGCACCTTCTCCAAGAGAGTGCAATATTGCTTCATTCAGGGACGCCATGCCCCAATATCATATGCCAAAATCGGCCGGATAAAAGTTCCAAAAAGTCGACCGAAAATATCTTAGTCGAAGTTAAGGAAGGAGCTCCTGATCGCTCCCAGGGTGCCCATAGACTAATAAAAGATTCAGAATGGGAAGCCGTGGTGATGGGTAATATGGCGTGATCTAGCTAGTTTGTCGTTTTGATTCTAATCTGCAGAAAAACGACGGAAAGAACTAAAGACATGATTTTCTAGAAGCGCCGGTTTTTTGAAAATTTATCTTCTTCAGGTTATTTAACATTGAGGTTGTGAATGACTAAAATTACGAGGGGATGCTATTCCCATTTTTCCGTGGCTCAAGAATCACGGCGGTCAGTATTGACAAAGCATGCCAAAACTAGACCGACTTTCCAAAAAGTCAAATGAAAATTTAGCTACCCTACCAATGCATGGTCTCCTTGTGGGTGTGGCCACGACATATTTTGGGAAATTTCAGGAGGCATTTCAGCCGCTTAGACGAAATCTTTTTTGTTTACATGTTCCGTATTTACCTAAATATACGTCAGTTCACCCAGAAAGTGCCCTGAGTCCTCACTTCTTGCGGATGATAATGTGCCTCGATAACCCGACCAGGAAGTTTTTGTTTAATCGGGTCACTTGGAGGCCATTTATCTGCTGCTCGTCCGGACGCTCACGAAAATGTAGCATGTCGTCCCATGTCGATTTCATGTCTATCGCGCCTTTATGGTCTTACTTATGCCATCAATAATATATTTACTGCTATGCAAATAAGTTTGTTAACTTAATAGCAGTTCCAATCTCACAGTGAGTGTTTAAAATGCAGTTAAACTCTACTACTGCTGAACAGGAAGCCAGCACTGCGAGATGCCCACCGAACAATTTTTTCAGCGGGATTTTCAATCGGCCGAACAAAGGAAATGGGGGAACTCAGGTCCGAATTCCTCAGAAGATACGAGTCCGGCGAGAAAAACCTAAGAATATTGAATGAGACAGTTGCTAACGTTCGGAGCTTATTCCTCTGGAAACAACCAATGACACTTAACATAATGAACAACCAGATAATAAGGACAGAACGCTCCTATCTGCCAAACCGACCAGAGAAATGACGACCAACGCACTGACATCTAGTTCAATCAAACAGCAGTACACTCAGAACGGGACGATTGGCCCGAAAACTCACACGAAATATCCAGCAACTTCGACCCAAAAATGGTTCGGGAATCTGATCGGGCTAAGCTCCGCTTTCTTTATGCAAATGCTCAGAGTTTGTTCCAGAAGCTAGATGAGCCGGATGTCATTTCTATCGCAGAAACTTCGTTCCAGACTGAAGTCTTGGACGCCGAAATTACACTCGATGAATACCATCTTTTTCGCCGGGACAGACTGCATAAAAAGGAGGGGACTAGCGATATATATCAAGGGAGGAATTATCACGTCGGAACACAAAACCGATTGCTTTCGTGACTGTGAAGCACTCTGGTTAAAACCAATGATGCCTGGCCCACCTGACCTGAATTTCCTGACCTTATCCAGGCCGCCTTATCAAACTTCTGTGGTTAACGGGGCGATATTTGGGTTAATTAAAGAGGTGTCAGGAGAACAAGAGGTACTGAGAACCGGAGACTTCAACGCACCTATGGTCGACTGGAACAATTTATTAGTAAATGGTTCGCAATATTCCTTTGATTACGAGCTCCTGAAACTAACGGTTGATCTCTTTCTGGTACAAAATATCACATTCTCAACCAGGATCAGAGAAGACCAAAGAGCAAATTGTTTGGACCATGTTCTTACAAAAGATCCAATTAGCCCTGGAGAACTTAGGTCCATAACACCGCTCGGGAAGAGTGACCATGTCACGCTGCTTTGGCAATACCACCTATGCAGCCAACAAATGAATACGACTGATCTTCGGATTAATTTCTGGCGAGGAGATATTGCCGCCATGAGAAGGGAATTATCGATAGTGAACCGGAATTCTATTCTTTCCGGACATCCATATGTTGATTGGAACACTCAAAGGACTTTTAACCGACATCATGCATAGAAACTGTCCGAGAAAGAGAGTCAAAAAGACTTATCGTTTTGCCTGGATAACGCGGAATATAATAAAAGGAGTAAACCGAAAGAATAAACTATGGAGAAGATATACGACAACAAAAAACCATCTCATTACGAGCAGTTTCGCCGAAAGCGAAACGAGGTAAGGTCGGCTATCCGCAGGTCCCGAAAGGAGTATAAAAAGCGAGTTATGGAAGGGGCCGTCAATAGCCAGAAGTGCTCTTCAGTTTCGTCTACTGCAGGTTAAAGAACGAGGAGACGGTCTTAATGTTGAATGGAGAAAACAATGAGTATATCATCGAAAATGACGCTATGGCAGAACACCTTGGTCGGTTTTTCGTATCCGTTTTCACCGATGATACGGACTTTGACGAGACTGGATTGCCTACTGGAACAACCAACGAAATAGTAAAAAACATCGACTTCACGGAAGAATATATGAGGAAGGAACTTCTAGCGCTTAAACAGTGTAAGTCTCCGAGTCCATACCAAATTCCGGCAAACGTTCTGAATGAGTTGGCTTCCGAACTCGCCAGACCGTTTTTATACATCATCAGGTCGTCCTTTGACCGACGCATTCTCCCCTCTGATTGGAATGTGGCACACATATACCCCATTCACAAGGGCGGATTTAGAACATGTGCAAAAAATCATCGGCCGGTCATCCTAACGTACATTTGTTGCAAAGTTATGGAGAAAATAGTCAAAAAACCATTATAAAGTTACTTGAAGGAAAAAGTTTCTTTGCTTGTTCCCAATATGGCTTTTGACGAAGTCACCCCTGCTTAACTAATATGCTCTATTTAACGGCGCAGTGGCCCTGCACGTTAGATGAAGGAACAAGGGTCGATATCGTTTACATCTATTTCAAGAGAGCCTTTGATATTGTTCCATACCACCAGTTACTTTACAAGGTCCGAGATTCAGGGATAAGGGGAAACCTATTAAACAGGATAAAGGACTTTCTGACTTTCTAACTGGATTATATGCATTGGTAGTGTGAAGTCAACGCCAGTGTCAGTTGTGAGTGGATTTCCCCAGGGCTCTGTTCTCGGACCAGTACTATTTTTAATTTATGTCAACGACTGTGGGAATGGACTGGACTGCGATGGATCCATGTTTGCCGATGACATCAGGTTATGGCGAGCCATCAACGGGGAAAATGATAAACGTGCCCTGCAAGGAGGACTGAATCGCCTATGCGAATGGTCCGACAAATTGTTGCTGAAGTTTTACCTTGAGAAGTGCGTCGCAATGCGACTCAACGCGAATGGAAGAGTCAATAAAGGGGGTCACCACTACGCGCTTGGCGGAAGGTGTCTTTTAAATGTAACCAAACAAAAAGATCTTGGGATCAACATTTTTAGACTCCTACGCCTTCCTTTCAATGGGTCAGGGCGGCCAAAAGGGCAACCAGTGCTACCTTTGCAATCAAACGAACTTTCATAGGTATAGACGAAGAGTTATTTGGAAAAGTGTACAGAGAGTTCAGTCGTTCGCATCTGGAACATAGAATCCAGCCCCGTCGCCCGTGACTATAAAAGACTATAAATTGCTAGAAAGAGTTCAGAAATTAGCGACAAAATTGTGAAAGGCCTCAAGACTTTACGTTACAACTGCAGACTTGCTGAACCTAAGCTCTTTCCTCTTGAGTACAGGCAGATTGGAGGAGGTCTTATACAGGCGTATCGGATTTTTAAAAACCGGGACCGTGCCCTAAACCTCGACGGTTTTTTAACCCTGGCCACAACAACAAGCCTGCGTGGGAACTCTCTAAAACTTAGAGGACGTTTGAGACACTCTTTTTCACAGCGAGTCGTCAATGCCTGGAACCAGCTTCTCGAGGGCGTGATAATGGCGGAGGCATTTAAGCAAAGACTAGATTATTTTTGCTCGGAAAATACCGCTTATCTGGACAGAGCAGCTCTGTTGTTCCGAACGAACGTCTTGCATACACCTACCGCTAATGCGGATGATTGTCATTTCATTTTACCGTTATCATCTACAGCTGAATGTTCTCGATTTCTGTCCTGCATTTTCCAAGTAAAATATTCTGTTAAGTGTATTTATTACTGGAAACATTTGAATACCGCGTTTATTTAAGGTTTGATATTGCATGTGCCGTTTCCAATCGGGTTTTCAAATACATTGCCTATTATGCGCGGACGGGTGATCCCTCCGTTCTCTCTACGTCGTTGGTGATGGACCAACTACCGGAATTAGAAACGTCCAAACTAGTCGCAGAAGTTTATACTGGTAGTAATCTTAGTGTGTTACTAGCAAGTTTAGAACCCGTAGACATAAGCGAGAACGCGGTCGCAGGAAAATACTTTTTGGCGGATTTGTGAGAATTCTGCTTGGAGTCCCAAATTCCACTATCCTAACAAAGAATTTGTTTCGAATGCTGCAGCCCTACCACCCAGAAGTACTCAAAGACCCAAGGACGCTATTACAAACGCCACCTGGACAAAGCACCTGAATTCAAAGTAGACTGACAGTGCCCAAGAGGCGTTATAATAAACCTATTCTAATCTATTCTAACTATGTCCATTTAGATCTTGAGCGTGGCCTGCTGTCAGTGCATTAGAGAGGGGCACCACTGCCGCCGACGTCGGGCCCTCCCGTCTGCATTTGCCATTGTGCACAGCCGAAGTCTGTGAAGACTTCGCTCGTCGGTTAATCACTGAGACGTGGTTGGCAGACAATGCAGTAGGTGTTTATTTGTTTACATGTTTCCGGATCAAACAGCTGGCCGTGGTGTGAGGGTGAAGTGAGAAAGACCTTATCAAAAATCTCCCGACTGCTCTAACTGATCCACCGCTCTGTTACACCTTCTGCTGGAGGGGCAAGTCCAAGGAGAAGCGGTCGTTCCTAGCCTGTCCGTTGTTTAGCATCCTCAACAGTAAGCCTACTTTTAACTTATTGACACATACAGATGTCATTAGCCAAACCCCCCATTTTAACAACTGCAACAGGGAAGTATTTCAAAAAACGGTTATTAATTGATTTCATGAGTCAAACAACCGGTATGGAGGACGGTCGGAACGCGGGCGCAACATTCATGCGGTACGACAATTTGCTTTGAATTACTACCTAAATGTTTTCAGTTTCAAGGAGTCCCCACTGATGACTTCGCATGTCCATAACTTTCCCCTTCGAAGCATGCGAAAGTTGAATGTAAAAGACTTTTGCTAACACACACTATTATTATGATCATTTCAACGTACATTGTTAATTCACTGGATGAGGTCTACTTGAGGTCTGACGTTCGCAGAAGTAGTAAATCCGCCTACCTATCTCTATAGTTTCAAAAGTGAGACATATCTCACTTTACCCGGCCCTCGTTGACCGCTTTTGGGTTTGAGCCGGACCCGTATTTCACTGTGACCAGTAACGCGCCCGTCCTAGTTGACCGCTTGGATAATTAGCGGCCCTAATTACTTCGTGCTGTCACTTCTCCTGTTAAGATGGTTCGTAAAACCAGATGGGGGAAAACAAATTTATCTAGCGGAGGACATCTGAGCTGCTCTGCATCAGCCTTGAGATGATGATGATGATGATGATGATGATGATGATGATGATGATGATGATGATGATGATGATGATGAGGGGTGGGATTTGAGGGGGAGGAGGAGGGGCAGGAGGAGGAGGAGGAGGAGAAGGAGGAGGAGGAGGAGGAGCAGGAGGAGGAGGAGGAGGAGGAGGCGATGATATCATGTTAGGACGATTGGAAAGACGCCTGAATGTTCACTGACAGCTCAATCAACAATTACGCTAGTTAGGTGGCTCCCCAATTCGGTTTTATGAATTTTGCTCGTAGGAGACAGTGACGGCGTGAGGCCATTGGGGTCGCCAGTTATCTCCGCAGTCAACAAGGGGAGGGGGCGAAACTAATCACATTTAAATGCTGGTCCGGTGTAGCCCCACGGTCGGTCAATGAGGGTCATGCGCATAGACTTGTGTGCATGACCTACCAGTGTGTGAGGACGGACAGACGAATTCACTAATCGGAACGCCAGACCCGCACCTGGCCTTCCCCGATGGAAGCCTCCTTTTGACACGCCACCTAGGAATCGCATTTCCCCTGCTATTCACATTATTGATTACTTCAATGACAACAGCAGTATCTGTGTTTTATCACAGTTCTTTTTGCAGGAACCGCCAATAACTAGTGAAAATGGTCCAGAAGCCCTTTAATGTCCATTGAAGATCTGCATACTTGCCTGTATTTTCGTACTAATTTCTCCCATTTGCAAATACTCAATAAATCGTCGTTTATAACCAATGTCTGTCCACTTTCTTATGTTGTGTGATTGAGTGAACGCTAACTAGGTTGTCCGATTGTGCACTTACGTGGGGTGCTCATCGCTGATTCGTTTTATCCGAGATGGGAGGACTCAATAACACAAGTAATAGTTCTGCGATGGCCGATAGTTAAGAATCAGTGTACTCGCGGTTACAAAACCGAAGCCATAAGAGTGTGGAGGATTGAAAGAAGAATGAGGAGCGCCGCCCAGCACTTTTTGGATGGTGTGCCCAAGCCTGGCTGCCGTATTGAATGTCACGCATTAGCCACACCAGAGTTACCCGTCTGACCTGGTCATTGCCTCCTCTAGCCACGGCGGCAATGCGCGGTCAGCCGTATTTGGTGCTGGCAGGGTAGGTAACGGAAAAATTGGGTAAAATGTCACTTATCCACTGCGATCGCCTCGCATGCCGTCTAGCTACGACGCGGTTTGTGGTGCTGTTTGTATCTCGACGGCTGCGAGGGACGCCGAGGAACTCCACTTGCTGTCGCGAACGGCATGATAAATCTGACATATTCAAAAGCGACATATTTGGGCCAGGATAGTTTGGGTATGTAATTTAGCGCGTATGGTGATTGGGGAACATTGGCGTGATGGAATGAGTGTCATGCGAGAGTCAGTCATCGTCTGCTTGGCGAGTCGATAGGGTGATTGCGAAGGTCGGGTGCGTCTGTGACTGGCTGTCTTAAGGGCTAACTATGCGCTTGACCTGGCCAATCTGGAACCGTGATTGAATGGTCCTTAGCACTACGTATATACTAGAGGCGATAGATGTGTACACGCTTGGGACTGCGGGATGCAATGTTGTTAGATGTGGCAGTAGGTGCATCGACCGCTACTGTTGTTTTCCTCGATTAAATGCGACACCCACTGAAGTTGCACAGTAGCGTTTTTATCAGATATTCTTACTTCCCTTGATCGTCAGCACTGCGTAGCCGTCCAGGGCCTATCGGAGTCGAATGCTCCTACCCCGAAGGAGAATCTCCGCTGACCTTAATATGCTTCAACACCTACTGAACAAAAGGCTTAATTCGAATGAAAAGATAACCATTCGCGCAGCCTTCAGGATCGGAAAGAAGGTGAGCGAACAATCAGAAACTGTGCGGCCACGACCTCTGAAAATTGTTTTGAACAGTAAAGAGGAAGCTAGCTTACTTCTGTCCAGGAAAAGCAGCCTCCGAAACTCGCACAAGGAAGTTTTTTTCAGCCGGACTATTCTCCAGCGGAACGTCTGAAACGCCGCGAATTGGTAACGGAGTTGAAGAGGAGACTTGCAGCGGGAGACAGCAACTTGGCCATTTTCAGGGGACGAGTAATACAGAGGAACGCGATGTTGTTTTGGAACCAGCCAGTCATCATGATGGCGGCAGCAACATAATATTGGCAAACCCGAGACAAACCGAACGAAGCACTGTCGAATGTTGCAAACTAAAATTCTTTTACACCAATGCTCAGAGTCTGTTTTCCAAGCTTGACGAACTGAGAATACAGGTAGACGATACTCTTCCCGATGTTATAGCAATAACAGAAACGTGGCTGTCAGAGGACGTTGGCGATTGCGAGGTAGCATTAACAGGGTACCATTTGCTTAGGAGAGACAGGAGAGGCCGCCGGGGTGGAGGAGTTGCCATGTATGTCAAGAGCAACTTAACAGTGTGTGAGAGGACCGACAAGATTTCTAACGACACAGAGGCAATTTGGCTGACTTTAAAGGCGCGGGGATCTCAGTCCCTCGAAATCGTAACTATCTACCGGCCCCCGCAGGCGGATCCCGACCCAGATACTTGTCTACTTGAAAGCATAAAAGAGATCGCCAGCCGACCAGACGTTGTTCTCATGGGGGATTTTAATGCACCCTTCATTCAATGGAGCGATATGCATGCGAAGTGCTCAATGAGTACCTTCGATTACCATCTACTAAAGACAACCCTAGAAGCTCTACTCACGCAACGTGTCCTGTTTCCAACTAGAGCTCGTGGAGGGCAACAGGCCAGTTGTCTGGACCTCGTTTTTACCAAAGATCCTGACAGTATAGACGAGGTGTACTACCTACCCCCGCTCGGTCGAAGTGATCATGCAGTTCTTTTATGGGAGTACTTGCTGTATTCTGAACCGTGTACAAAAGACAATACGAGGCCAAATATATGGAAAGGGGACTTTCGCCAAATGAGAGCTGAGGCATCACAAATAGACTGGGATGTTCTCTTCTCCGGAAACGTTAACGAGGACTGGAATTTATTCAAGGATCGTTTACTGCATCTAATGAAGAACCACTGTCCCTTATCAAAGCCTAGGACATCCAACCGCCCTCAGTGGCTAACACAAGAACTCAAAAGGGAGATCAACAGGAAAGGAAGGTTATGGAAGAAATTTCGCGAGAACAACAATAATGCAGCGTTTACAGAATACAAAGTTCAAAGAAATAAGGTGAAAAGTCTGATTTTCAGGAGGCAACGAGATTTTGAGAGTAATTTGCTCCACCAAGCCGTTAGAAATCCGAAATTGCTCTACAGCTATTTGCGGAAAAGCACACGTAACAGGAATCCCATTCCTGTTATGAGGGGTGATGACGGCTTGGAGATATCGGACAGTACAAATAAGGCTGAGCACTTTTCTCAATTTTTCCGATCCGTTTTCAC
>CACRXP010000671.1:4754-48142 GCA_902702965.1 Spirometra erinaceieuropaei
GCACGCATTTTTCTCATTGATCTTACAATGCCCTTAGACATTCAATTATATTTCATGGAAAACGTGCATAAAATAAACATTATTTTACTCCTTCCGCAGAAAATGACGTTTCCTTCCAATTTTATACACGAAGGAAGAATTGAATTCGGTTTTAAATAAGTTTCTAATTCCCGAATGATTTCAAACCCGACTTGCTGTTACACTTGCATTTAGGCTTTCAAAAGTACAAGCCGTATGTTTTCCGTGTACAGAAAACCATGGATTTTTCTAAGGCATTAAGAGGAGACCGTGCGTGTTACATAAAATTAATCAGCGGATTTTAGCAATATGGTTGACTTTACAAGCCAAATTCGTAAATGCATATACATGACGTTTTATGAAAGGCAATTCCATGGTAGTAAACAATCTAAACATAAGAAGCATTTTGAAAACGAATTATACCCTTCGTTTGAGTATAACATTGGAAGAAGAGGTGATTTTCTACTGAATAAGCAAGGTAATGAATATTTTATGCAGGTAGCTATATTACTCAGTGCTACTAGAAACTCATCCATTCAGTTGTCTTTGCCTTATGTTAGCCAAGTTTTTAAGCAAAATGAGGTGAAATTCAGAATGAATAATCGTTTTGAGACTATTTCTGCTTTTGTTTCGTCTATGAAGAGCAAATAAACAAATGTCTAATAAATATCCCCCAATGTTAGCGGATATCTCATCTGAGGCGAGGTGTACTCTTTGTTATTATTAATGAAGAAGTCAGTCCTGTATCACCTTGGCTCGTAGAACAGACCACGTGTACGTTATTGGTATTTGGTCAGTGTATTTTCCATTGAAACCGGTTACCGGTATCATGCAGGAGATTGCAATGTTCATACTTTTCATCCAAGTCGAACAGGTGTTTCTGACTTAAGACGCAGTAGGAAGGCATGGGTGTGTTGATAAATTAAGGAGCCTCAAAGCTGAGCGTCTCCGGGCCTCTTAGCCGTCGATAGCCGGCCGCAAAAGTCTTAAGTTCTGTGGACCTGCTATCTGAACACGTGCAGGCTGGTAATCAGTTATGCAAAAAAACAAACCCTTACAACTTCCTTGCTGACAAACGCGCTGCGATGGCAATCGAAAATATTGAGCACCTCGAAATTAACTTGTCCCGGCTTATTTGGAGTGCGGCGCAGCTCATGAGTGACTCTATGTTCGTTAAGCATTTTTTTCGGGGGTAACCGCAGATATGATTTGAGAAGATAGTGGGCCATACTCTTTGTGACATTATGAAACAAAGTGCACAGCTGTGCAGAATGTAGAGAATGAGAAACGCACGACTGAGCGATTAGCTACCAGTAACCCTAACTAAAGCCCAACCCTTGCTCTACTTCCTCGACAATTTAGCTCAAATCCACCTGTACTAGGAGGGTTTTGCGTCTCCGTGTGCCGAGTTTAAACAAACAATCGCTTTCCGTAAAATTCCTTTTTCTTTAAACCCGAGATCAGCGACGCTTGTTATATGGTTCTTTTTATTATTGTCACCAGTCAGTCTAATAGAAGCGAAGATACGAGTCCAAGGAAGCAGTCTTCCTGGAGAAGACACGATTGCTGCGACAAGAGCTTTATTAGTCTGGTGTTTCGAGGTCTTGCTCGAACCATTTTTGCTAATGTTAATTAATATTACGACTCTGGTTAGGTAATCTTTTCGAATATTCGTTAATATTTCATGATTTATTGCATTTTCTGTAAAACACTTTAAAATCATTTAATGCAAATTTAAACAAGACAGGCGTTTGTGCATTCTAACTGTGGAAAAACTTCCCATAATATATGTTTTAAAATATAGACGATTTAGTGAATGTCACGTGGGCTAATGAAAATACAGCATCCCAGGTAGCCTGATTGGTAGCCTACGTAACCATATGCTGTACATGTCTGCCTAGAATAAACCTAGTCTGGCATTGTTATTGGCACAATATCTTACTATTTACCTTATGCTGGGAGCTTCAATTACTTATTGCTTTTTAATTTAAGCGAGATGTAGTTATGTAGCCCCACCTGATGGGCACATTACTATTGAAGCTGGTGTTAGGGTTTAGGTTTAGGTGTTAGGACAACTTTTTCTCAATCGCCCAAATTACAGCATGGCATTCCAAGTAGCTTTTCGTCTGCATAAGAATACTTTACCTTGTCGCCTATGCGTTCTCCGGCCCCACCTCTAAAAACCCTATTTTTACCGGTCTCGTATTACAAGTGGTTGGACATTGTTTGCTTCAGGTGGGGCTACACACCATCATTTGGCATTACGTTATCAGAAATTAACTACAAACTTGAAATAGATTGGTATATTCTAGGCGTATAGGCACAGAACAAATTTTACAGCGGGTATTTGCGTAATAGTCATTGACTGCAGATAGGCAGGTAGCAGTATACTTTAGGCCAAAGTTATACCATACTAACAACACGGCTTTCAGTTCAGCTTTGAGAAATCAACAGCAAATCCGTGTTGACAACAGAGAAAAACGCGGACTAGATATCAGTTAACATGAACATATTTGTTGATCAATGAACCAACCGATTAAAGTACGCCTTTTATTGGCTGTCTCCGACGCCTGTCAGTCTGGCTATGCAAGTACCAAAATACATGATGTCCGTTGTGTTGTGTAAAATAAAACTGATCAAATGCAATATAAAATTTTGATTAAAGAATTCGTCTTCCAAAGTTTTGGCAGTTAGCAAGATAGGTAAAAGTTTTTATCCGACAAAAAACGTTTAAGCAAGGAAAAGAAAAACTACACCGTTTTATTTTTAACCCTGCCCAAATTAATATGTCTAACAGGAAACGGTGATTTGCACCAAGCTATAAAGTCAAATAAGTCCTGACACCTGACCTCATATGCAAAAACGCTGGCAATACAACGAGCTTGTCCGTGTTTAAAATTGTAAGGAAACTGTAAAAAATAAAAACGACAATAATAATTCAATTCTGTAAAGGTTAATGAATACTTTTCACGCAGACCTACCAGCGCACGACCACTATCAGCTTAAAAGCACCTGTCTTTTATCTAGATTTAATTATTTGACAAGATTACATCCGTCCGGTGACGTTTGCAGCTATAAGTCATTAATAACGTTATGGCCTTATCACCGGTTCCGTTCTAATTTGTCATGACTGCTGGAGAGCTAGAGTGTAAGTTTCATTGTAAAAGTAAAACTTTTAAATATGATAATTAACACTGAAAGATTAATAAACTGCAAAGACGCAAGGTCTTTTTTCACCCTTCTTTGATTACTATATCCAGAGTGTCGCCTTTATTTAAATGATATTTGCATCTATTGAAGCATGTGTTTGTTGCTGTACAAAACACAATGCATAACTGCATTTTTCCATGCCGTTTTGCGTTTATTTCTACTAATATTTGCATTTATTGAAGCATAAACTCGTTGTTGGAACAAACGCGACGCATGGTAAGCTGAACCGCGTTTTCACATGTTCTAAAACTGATATTCATATAGTACACCAAACCAAAAACTGTGCCCTGTTTGTGAAAATACAAACCTGTTTTCCTTATGACTTTCGTCTGCGTTTGTGTGCCGTTTAGCACACAGGTGTATTCTTCTTTGTTAAGCTTCTTAAGCTTCGCGCGGTAGGAAAATATGACCAGCTGACCATACTTGTAGAGAACTGAAAGTGAAAATCTCCTATTAGTAAACTTAAACAAAGCTCTCAACTTTATATTCAAAAGCATGCAGGCAGGTGTTAAGCACTGCTCAATGTAGGCGAAATTCCGAGTTCTAGGTGTGGGCATCAGAAAAGAAGAAGACTGTCCGGGCATTGGAAATGTCACAGCCACCAATATAATGGCCCACATCGCACACAAAACAAGGTGATTATTGATTAGGGTCCAAGCCGCGAATGAGAACTCAGCCAATCGATTTATCGATCTAGCGCTGGGGCACAGAACCCTGCTCAGTCACCTCCAGTCTTGGATAATCGATCGATGATTGGTTAGCACACGTATACTTGTCGATTGTTCTGTTGTTGTACCTGACTTTGACGATGTGTTCCTGCACGAGTTTAAATGTTCAGAATAATAGACAGACTGCGTTGGCGCTCAACTAGACTTCTGCTTTAGTTAGGCTGGGCAATGTATTTGATCATATGCCCATAACACAAGTAAAGATGTCTGCTACTTGTTGGGAGTCGAAGCCCTGCGTCGCAGGCAGCAAAGGCCATCTCACATCTCTTCCGTCACGGAGGTGCAATCGATTTTATGCTATTTAAACATTGCACACTAAACGGATATTTAGAGCAAATTTATACTAGTAGCATAGTTCCCAAGATCACAGCAATGTGTGACATAGAAACTAAGATTGTGAGTACCTTGTTCACTATTTTACAAACCTCTAGTCCGCGATCTTTCTAGGTAACGCCAAACAGATAAATATTGTCCTACTGGACTTGACTTTACATCCAATCAAAGCAACCATTCCAACGCCTGAAGGGTAATGTTTACTTACATGCAAGAGAATTTCCGAAACAATTATATGTTTTCCTTGACACTATATCCTAAACATATTGTAACGACATTAACACACGTTTTGCAAGTTTTAGACTTTTGAGAACGAAAATGTGTTTTTTTTCACCACCATACACTCATTTGCATCTGTTTGACATTAATAAGTTTCAGAAACGCATATTTCTGCTTTTGTTATTGTATTTATCATGCACCTCCGAATAAAATAGACTCAGCCACCATTTAATAACTTAAATTTCCTGAGCTCCGTTAGATCAGATCATGGTGGAAACAAATACATGCTCATATTTTTGATTCTGTTGAAGTTTAAAAATATCCGTCGTATTCACAGTAAAAAATGTTTAATAAATCACAGACACATGTTTAATCGACTATTATTAATACTTAATGTCAAATCTGCATTGGCATTTTAATGTTTGTTTCGTTTTAGTATGATGTTTTTATTTGCGATGCTTTCCCTTACGATGTGAAACTCTGCTTTCATCTTAAGAGTTAACAAAATTGATCGTCAGGGTAAACTAAAAAATCACACCTAGCATCCCACATTCAAATAGCTTAAAATGGCTCGTTAATTTTGCGAAAACAAAACTGACTGGGGCGAAATCAGCGACAGCCAGCTTTTCTTAAGTTTCAATTATATAGTTGATTTTGTGCTGTTATAAGCAACTCACCGCAAGGCTTTGCGTGGGCACCCTTACCGCCGCAGATGTCTCTATTCCATGTTCCACACCTAAACTAGTGGTAATAGAAGTTTTCAGAACATTAAGTACATTCAAGCATGCTATTAGTCTCCAAAGCTGGATGAAAATACGACATTAAAAGGACGCAGAACATAGAAGAACGCAGACATACCTTTGTTATGTTCTTTTGACCCACATCCATTATCCAATATAGCATGAACTCGTGACGGTTAATGCTTTGATCGAACTCGTGATAGAGGAAGGTTCCTACAAAGAACCAGGCAGACACCCTCAAATGGACGTTTTCGCACAACTAATTTCAAAACGACAGAATAAAGCGAATTGGTCAGATTCAGAATACAGCCATATGTATACTTGTGATAATTGTAAAGCACACAGGCAACACGAAACTCAAACAAATATGTGTATTAGCCATCGCGGAGCCTCGTGAAGCCGCTAAAGGCCCTTGTAGATGCGGTGGGATTGTTTTGTGGAAAATTTAGTTGTGCTGTCTATAAAATGCGCACAGTTTAAAGACCGCGTCAAGCCGCAGTCCCGTCGGGCGAGCATAAAACCCTTCCTAGAACACTTAAAAAAGCAACCGACGATAAAGTTTAGGTTAATCCAAATCCATCGCATTTTTGATTTTCGGTGAACAGTTAGATATAAGGAGGTATACTTTTACAAGATAGGAGGCTTAAACAAAATGGCTCTGAGATCGAATGAGAAATGATTACAACTCTGCCGTTCTTATCTTTCCAAAAATGGCTTGCAATCAGTTTGAAATTGCGCTCTCTGCTCCCAAGGGTGGTTTTACAAAACACAGATAGACGTTGAGCAACCAACGCCAAACTTACGATGTTTCGAAAAGGGCAGTCTTTCTAAAATATAAAATATAAAATATAAATGAATAAGGTCGTTTATCTTTCAAAAGCCTAATACAACGTGATAATTAAACGGTAGCGCATATAATTCAGCCCAAAACCAAAGGATGTTTTGCTTTAAAAAATTAGACGACTTACCAGTATTACTTGAAACTAGAAATAATTTATGTTGTCGGAACGCATTTATCTAGGCTTGTAATGGAAATCTAAATTAAAAATCAAAGTTTCGTTTACATAGGCTTTCTAAGTACAACTGATAATCAGGCGCCATTTATACACTTTATACGCTTGGCGATAGAGGCCAATATAAAGCAAGGTTTTATACATTTTAGGCGTTTAATTGCAATGACGAGTAAATATTGCAGCTTACTAGAAAAATATTAACTTCTTGCACTATTATTTTGGAAAATGAAAAATGTTTTCGTAAAGCATAAACAATTCCAAAAAATGCTAGAGATTCTCACTGCCCATAGGCATTTCCAGGTTTGCCCAAAATATAAAGTGACTCAGAATGCCCATACTTTACTGAGTGTTCAAGTTATTGGAATGGTTTAGATAAATGGATTATTAATCAATAAACATCTTTTGGGACGCAATTGAATAACTTTGACTTACCGAACATTTGTTCCTCGGTCATGTTATTCATAAACTGGTGGCCATGACAATAACCCTTCAGTTTTATTTAATCGCCCATCTGAAAAATACAGACGATGGACTAGTAAAAAAAGGGAGATTAAGAAAAAGGGCACTTTAAAAAATTAGTGAATGAAAGCCGCTTTTGGGACTTTAGAATGGGCGTTTGCTGTATTCGGTCAATTAAAAGGGAAAATAATTTTTGTCTGTCGAAGCATATTTAAGTGAAGATTTAGGACATTTTCAAGTACTGCGGCCTGACAGAATGCCAATAAAACATCAATATGAGCGTCTACGATAACGATTTATGACCAATAAGCCGGTAAACCTAGAAAAGCGACTTCAACTTAGCCATTTTTATACTACCGTGCTTTTCTTGTAAGAACGATATCTGCCGTACATGCAACCAAGGAAGCGGTGCCCTCTAAAACATACTCCTCATCATAGTCACATTGAATCATCTCAATTCGAAATATTTGACGATGCAAGCATGCACTCGACTGAGTGATATTTAAACGTTTCATTAATAGAATATTTAATGAATGTGAGTATTTAGTACAAATAACTCGTCTACTCTCTTTCCAAGTCGCGAAGAAGAAATAGGAATAACATTTCTGAGGGTGCAGCATACATGATGCCAACAAACGTTTCTGAAAAAATTGACAGACATACAGTTTTCCGTTTTTTCGTATCTTAATTGGAGGATCAAGAAACGACAGCGCTTTTCACAAGCTTGAAGCTTTGATATTCGTCTACCCTCGCTGTTGTGCCAAAATGCAGTTCTAACTAAATTATTGGGCACAATGTGTGCGTAGAATGAAATTAAGGAAATCAACCACAGTACATAAGGTGAGTTATATAAGAGAATAATGGAAAAAAACAACCAACCCAAGGGTATACGTTCCAGGAGCAGTGATCTCCGATAAACAAATTTTCTGGAAAGAAACGATACCCTTTTAGGTAAAACAGTGTTTAAAAGGCAAATGTTTATATATAATGTTTTAGCCTACATTTTTGATGCTATTTGGTAGTCGGCGCAAAAATTATTATGACCTCAAAGCTTTCTTGGAAACTTATGATTTGAAGTTTAATTTCGGGTTTTTGCATTTGTGGAACAATTTGTTTTGTCACTTACCATAAGGATACTCGAGAATATGTCCTAGCATATCTTAAATGTTGTGTCTACAATATTCCCTTAATTTCAGTCGAATTGATTTGCGACGTCTTTGTAAATGAAATGGTTCTTGCAACCTCATTTCCACATAATAATGGGGCATACTACATTAAGCTTCTTGCAGATTTAAACTTAGAAATTTACGTTAAAAGTAACCATCAAATGAAAAACTACTAGAAGAGGCAATACTAATATTTATTACACCTGTGTAAATAACCGTGCTCTATCAACCGCTGAGATTTTTATAAAGTCGAAAGTTGACAATTATGTTGCTTACACAGTAGTCGAAATTAAGGATTAAGCAAAATAGCTAACATTTTTTCATGAGCGACTTTTGCTAGGCATATACTTCTGCGATCCATACAACGGCAATTTTGCTTTTTAAAGGTCAAATAGGTAAACGGTCGGTAATCACGAAGACCATTTTTCAAATTTAATTAGGTCGGCTCTAAACACTGATTGTTAAATGCTTCTGCAAGTTTGTAAACAAAATCGACTGGAAACTATTGAATAAACTAGACATTTACTATCAAAAATAGGTAAAAATTACCCGACCCATGTTCGTCATCATTATCTTCCACATTACCGAATCCGAATTCGTTTCCATATGAAGGCTTCGAGTCTTCTAATATTCTGTAGGGAAATAAGCCTATAGTGAGAGAAAACAGATAAAATGGCAGACATTTGTGATATGTCCACTTCCGGCATACGCACCAAATTCTTGTTTTGATTACAAGCAATCACTCAAATAAATAAAGCATGTAACTACGTTTCACTCCGTTGACAGTACATGTACTGGTTTAAGATCGATTAAACAATTAAAGTTAGCATACAAATGCCAGCCTACATTTAAAAGCTGAAACTAAGAGTCATTTGGCATAATAAAAAATATTTGAAATTTACATTTAAACTTTTTCTAAATCGGTGTTCCGTTTTGGGCATGTGGTTCCATCACAATAAATCATATATGTACGGGTGTATACGCTTTGGGATATAAACGGACCTAATCAGGTACATTTATAATATTGCCTAGCTTTAGAGACCTTGATAAACTCGCCAGTACCCAAACATTCTAGCGTAAAAATGGAGAAATACCTCAACAAACTCGTAGAACTAGACATATTTCGTTTATCCGATTTTCTGGCGGACGACTGAAGAGGTTGGAAATTGCCGCTGTCATCACATATCGCCTCGATGGATGACAGTAGGTGTAACCACCCACCGTCACTACACAAAGCATTTAAGCTAACTTACCGGATTTGGCGCAGATTCGGACAGAGCAGACACTTCGGGGAAAAACCTGCAAACTACTATGAACCTGGATGACAGGGCAGGTAGTAGCTGCCCAATAGTAAAATGACGTCCACCGCGAAATCGTGATTCACACAAATGGGACCCGGCCGCATCAACGAGGTCGATTAGGCCAAATGTCTCTCGCAAGTTGACATCCGCACAATCTGTAAGCCATTCGGTCCAAAGCGCTTAATCTTCTCTCCACCATTTTAAGGGTGGATAATTTGCCTAGGTAGTGTATTTAGCCACACGGGGAATAAGCTGCCTCATACTGATTCAGTCTGTCATTTTCGGTGAGAGGATTTTTAAAATATTTACGAAGTAACTGAAAAAGAAAGCACTATAGCCCAAAAACGACCACATGAATTTTGCGCGGGAACCGATAATTATGTCAGTTATAAGGTTGCATATCGACTAAAATTTACTCATATTATTTAATCTGATTACGTCTGGAATGTTGAATAGGAATGTAAATCAGAACAATAAAACGAATAGAAATTTTTGTTCCCGACAAAACATTCTGACACTTCTGTCTGGCGTACACATTTTGTATAGCAATAGGAAATAAAAGTGAAAAAATTTGCCTCTCCTCTTTAATATGCATGGGTTTTCCCAAAATGAACAATGGACGCTAGAACGAAAAACCAGACTTAGTGCTTTTAGTGACAAAAACTGAGATCAAAATTTTAAAAAAACTTAACTATTGTGAATTTTTTCTGTCTACCAGTTCGCTCAAGAATGCGTCCTCTTCTCTTGCATAAAATTTGTCTACGTAATTTTATTGTGTGAAATATTTATAAATTTGAGGTAAAAAGTAGTTTCGCGATATAATCGGGCCATGTTCTATGCCATAACTTGTTCGAGACTTCAGTTGCATATTTATGCAGGTTTTTCTTTGAGACGAGATGAGCATACATTGATATTCATTTTTTTCTGATGTTACCTGGCGGAATCACACTGCCCACGCACGGGTTATGTTTTAGAGACGAGATGTTATATCGATTTTTAAAGGCCACGCTACCGCCTCTATGCGATTTTATATCATGAAGTATAAAAATAAGCCAAACAGGTATGAGGTCTTTTGTGAATTTGAAAATTCTATGAGTTAACATTAAATTAACTAGTACCAAATAGTTAGTTTGAATGTAAAACACATAAAACATTAATTTTCGTGTTGTCTAATATTTTCCTATACGTAATTTAAAGATGGTACGAGCAAAACATTAGCCGTTTCTGCAAAATATCCATATTTATAACGTTTCTTGGCCGTGCATTGATGGTCATCAAATGGGCCCTCGAAAGTATAAAAAGGGCTCTCGAAAAAAAGTATATAAAATCTGTCTTCATGAGCAATAGGCTGAGAACACTGAAAATCATAAAGTATTAAGCGACATTTTAGGGCCGATCTGAAACTGTGCGTTCAATAGGAATAAAGGAAAAACGCAAGATAATTTGACAAAAATTCCTCTTTAGATACGCAAAATGACATGTTTTCGATTACATCTCCACGTGCAGTATAACTATGACTGTTATTCGTATTACTTTACAGATTAATATCCGGTTTGGATGTCTGATTTTTCGCTCTTCTTTTAAATTAGTTGAGAAAGTGGGCAAACAATATTTCCTCACTATATCATGTCCGTGGGGATAAAAATAAAACCTAATTTAAAGCGCACCTTGCCAGTGGATTGATTTAGACATTGCCCAACGACCATCTTAGGTACAGAGAATGTTATCAATATTCTTCTCCGAGCGATAAAATGTCAGGTGAACTTTTAATGTCTCGAAGTATTGCACGAGATCCATTAACAGAAAAATTAGGTTAAACGGCACAGTCGTCAATGAGAAGTATGAAAATTAGGTTTGTCGACTATCTTGTTATTGGGAATATATATTTATATGAAATGTAATTTGTCACGTGTGCCAAAAGAAAGATTTACATTATATTTTGGTTTTTCTTCAAAAAAAGGTTTCACATAGAAACATGCGAAAAGATCAAGATGGCGTTAATAGAATCATTTTATATTTCGCCGGTTATAATTGTCATTTTAACATGCATTATCTCAAGCAAAGATAGGTCACGGATTACAGGCAATGAACTTAGGCTGCAATGATCACCCACCACAATCTCCGTGCGGCATACGTGTCGGCTGTCTTGTGCAAACTCTATATCCATTTCTCCAGCAGGTAATCTGTCGTAGGATACAAAAAATTTTGTGAGTTTCCAAAAACTACGGAAAACTGTTCAATGACTGACCGATCTCATGAAATGTTGGTTGAAATTTTGAAATCCCTTCTCGATTATGAAGGATTACTTGGGCGCGGTTGTGATGCCGGTTATCTTGCAGCAAAATCTTACAACATTTCGGACTTGCCGGGATGCTGGCTGTTGAATGCATTGCTTTTCAATCTCCTGCAGAAACCATACTTGGCAAAGTGACTACATAATTACCATGCATTTTTCACACTTATATATTTTATAGAAACCTCAAACAAAATATGCTTTCTTTATCGTTTGATAGAGAGTCAAATCATATGGTGCCATTTTTTTACAGAGGATGATATCCGCAGAAGATTTGAAAGCAGTGTATTTAAAAGCTGACATCCTGGCAAGTTCAGAAATATATAGGATTATTTCTCAAGATCATCAACATTACAACCGCGCCTGTGCAATAGTTTCTGATAGACAACGCATTTCAGAATTTCAGCCAATATTTCATGACTTCGGTCATGCACTGTATAAAGACCCTAAACTTAGTGAAAACAAAAAACAAAATGCATTAGACAACAACCTTCTATTTAGCAGGGTCTGACGTTTGCATTATTGCCGGAGTCAAACATCTTTCGGTGTGAATAACCACGTCCATACGGTTAAAAGGCAACGGTTTGATCGTTGCGGCCGACGTTGTCCATCGTGTGCTCCACAGCAGATCGAGGAGAGGGATGGCGATCTGCGAGTGAATTAGTTTGCAGCAATGTTGGACTTGTGCAGCGTCTGTCGCACTTCCCTCTCCTCCCTCACCTGGATCCAGTGTTGATACAGAGGATCGTCAGTCCTACGCTCCATGAGAATCCAACCCCATAAAGCGGTTGGCCCGCCAGGTCAACACGTCGCTGTTGACACTGGAGAACTCAGGTGCACTAGTGCCAATCGACCGACGCATGGCGAGAGCGCATGAAACGGCCCTGACCCGACTCTACGGTGTTCCAAAAGTGCACAAAGAGGGCACTCCTCCCAGGCTGATCGTCTCGCTAAAAGGCATTCCAACCTACGGAGTGGCACAGTGGCTGCTTAGACTTCTCGACTTTCTGACCTTCGATTCGAACACCACAGTCAACTACTCAACGCAATTCTTGAGGAAAATTAAAAGGCTAAGTCTCTTGCCAAGCGACGTCGTGGTACCTTTTTATGTCACGTCCCATTTTACTTCTACCTCACAGAACCTGTCAGTCGAAATTATCTACTTTTCCTCCGAGAGAAATACAATGAAACGGAGCATCGCCTCAGGCAGGCCCAATTTATAAGACTACTGCAGTTTTGTTCCACGGGACAGTCTGCGAGCAGGTGATGGGCATGCCGATGGGATCGCCGATGGGATCGCCGATTTTGGGACTCATGGCCGAGGCATTCCTATAATAGTTTGACTTACACATGCAAAGAGCGTCTCAGTGACATTTTTCTGGGCATCCACTATACGATGGAGGAAGTAAACAAAAACCTGCTAGCCTTTCTGGGTGTCCTCCTCTGCCAAATACTGAGCTTCAAAAGTAACCATCCGATCAGTCACAAACGCAGTTGCGTAAGGGCGTTTATACCGGCACGTTGAGACGCACTGCTGTGAAATAGTAGACAGCGTTGCTGAATTACAATATCTTAGACGGGTAATGAGAGCCAATGTCTACCCACACAGCTTTGTCAACCAGTGCATACGAAAAGGACACCAGAGACCAAATCCAAACAGCCCCAAATTTTGGCGGGCTCTTCCAGACGTGAAGAGCGTCTTGGATGCCGTTAGAAGCCTCCTCACCCCACTTGGAGCTGAGGTTGCACACAGCTCAAAACCAGTTATCAAACGCCAAGTCATGAGGCCGAAGGACTCACTGCGGCGGAAAAAACATCAGGAGCCGTTTACCGGAACTGGTGCACTTGGACTGGTGCACGTCGATGGAAATGAGAGATTACTCCGGACGCGAATGACCGAGCACGCAGCAACAGTTCAGCGGCGTTGGACGCAAGCTCTCAGATGGCGCCTCACTGTACGAGACTCAGCCATATTTTGAGGTTTCAGGCGACCGAAATCTTTACAAGAGATGATAAACGCATGAGCCGCGGGTTGCTCGAGTCATGGTTCTTAAGGCTGTAATCCATCACCAAGCGCATCAACCTCCCGTTGCCATATCCTATGCTGAGATTCTCCCGTGGAAGGGAAATCAGTCACATGTGGAGGGTGTGGG
The DNA here is from genome assembly GCA_902702965.1 of Spirometra erinaceieuropaei. Classification (NCBI taxonomy): domain Eukaryota; kingdom Metazoa; phylum Platyhelminthes; class Cestoda; order Diphyllobothriidea; family Diphyllobothriidae; genus Spirometra; species Spirometra erinaceieuropaei. Next base: position 18,388 of record CACRXP010000671.1, read on the forward strand.
CAAGTAATTATCCCGGTGACAAATTTTTGCGTAATCGTCACGTCAACATCCAACACGGATGATGGAAATGCGGCTCGAACGCAATCTGACGGGCCATCACCGCCTTAATTACGATCCCCAGCGGTGATTGTGAGGACTGTGTATTACAGTACGCACATGGTCCCACGGTAGCCACGTGCTGTAAATACTGCACTCCATGTGCCACCGTCATCTTTATCTGCGACGGGCTCTGGCGAGTGGGTTCGAGTGGGAATCCGAAAGGACAAACCGATAAATTTCTTGTTCCAATTATCGTATCTTCTTCATATGGACCGCTTCCTGGAATTCAACTGTCCGCTTCTGCCAGCAGTGATGCAATTGACTCCGTAAATTGGCTCCTTAGTTCTCACTGCTAATCCCCAGGTCCTGGAAGATGTTGTCCTCTCAGGTCGCCAAGTTGGTTTTCAGGTTCGTCAGGGAAATTTTCGGGGGCCTTGTAGATTCGTTTCTTCCTCTTTGCTGACGAGCAATCGTGGCAACATTGCCACAGTTTAGAGACTTGAGCACGCGCTCGTCATTAATACTTACGAGCTAACCATGTACTTACATCGGAATTTTCGATTGCCAAGTGTTTGTGGGAGGATCGTCAGTCCTATGTCCCATGCGAGTCCAACCTCAACAATACTCTTACACACGAGATTAACGTTGACGATTCCGGTTCTTTTAAAAAATTCCGTGTTTGGTATTATGTCTTGAGACTTCAAATTAAGTAGTCTCCGGCGGCAGTTAGGGTGAAAGTGATTGAGCGTTCTCGTTCATTTTCAGGAAGGAGATGCGATACACCTTTAGCTTTATAATGACATGCAATCGGCGGCAATTTCAAAATGGGTCTTGTATCCCGTCGATTTCCTGACTGACATTTGAGATCAGTTGGGACACTCTGTCACCGATCTCAACATTTCTCGAAACTGTACATCCGAGGTACGCGAATTTGTCCCCTGATGCAAGGTGGGTTCAACTGACTACGTTTGGAGCGTGAGTTGTCTTTTTCGTGTGGGCCGTCAGTCGAAATTTGGGCTAACCAGAGAGCCAAAAGCGCACATTCCACTGCCGGTATACCGTGTACGCACCAGCATACACAATTGATGGAATGAGTGTTAGTAAATAACCTGAGTAATTCATGGGCTGAGTCTTGGGATGTATAAGGTCCCAACTAAGTCGCTGGTGGATGACGCTTCTGTGCTAAATACAAGACCTAGAAAAAAGTCACTATCTCGGAATTCTACCCCTTCCCTCACGTTCAGGTGAATAATTTCAGAAATTAATCAGTGCAGAACTTGGAGTTAAATCTCCGGGACATGACTTTTTAGGGTCAGAACCGAAACTTCAACGAACATTTGAGTCGAAGACAATCAACTACTGTGGAATAACCACGTAATGCCCATTCTACAAACAAGTAGTACTACGAGTAGTATGAATTCCATATGGTAAAGGTATTATCAGATCAGATCAGATTTATTAAGGGAAAAGTAGGCGAACGCCTTTGAACTCCCTTTTGGTTACAATAACGTCATAAAAAACAATGTGTAAGGCAAGTGTGAAAAAAATTAGGTAAGTAATTACATACAACACGCTTTGGTCACTGGTATGAATTTGTCTGTGAATGCCTTCTGTGTCAAGATTGTACAATATCCAGTACGGTACTGAATGGACCAAGTAATATCAAAGCAAGCGCATATGTGGCGGTCAGGAGATAGCGAAAATTGTAAAACGTAATGTTACTAAAATATAGGGAGTAGCATGCGTTTTAACATAAAACGTTGGATAGGACGGGTGGCACAGGGGGGGGGGGGGTTCGTTAGTTTCTGATGCTGTGGAGGTACATATCCCTGTACTGGTCAAGCTTTCTCTTAAATGAGTCCACGGATGAGGACATGACGACATCCACAGGTAGGGCGTTCCATGCCTTTACCACTCTGGGGCTGAAGAAGGACCTTCTTGCGTCCAGTCTCGCTCCTGTCACCCGTAGTTTCAGAGGGTGTCCTCTCAAACGAGTAGTGGTGGCCAGCTCAAAGAAGTCGCCGAATGCGAGGCAGCAGTCCTGACCCCTTAACATTCTAAACGTTTGAATTAAGTCGCCACGGAGTTGTCTGTAGTCCAGGGGAAAGAGGTTAAGATTTGAAAGTCTGGTTTCGTAAGGTAGGTTTTTATGACCTCTGACAAGCTTGGTTGCCCGTCGTTGGACTTCTTCGAGGGTGGTACGATCCTTAACAGTCCAGGGTCTCCAGGCCTGCATGGCAAATTCTAACTGTGGGCGCGCAAATATCCCGAAGACCTTGCGGAAGCACTCTTCATCGAACTTGGCAAATGCCCGCTTGAGGAGATATAATCTGGACATTGCAGATTTCGCTGCTTTCAAGCAGTGGAATGATGGCTTTAGTGAAGATGTTATCCACACCCCTAGGTCTTTCTGAACCTCTACCAGTGGCAGCGGTGTGTGATTTAGATAGTACGTCTGCCGGTGCGCAGAGCTGGTTCTGCCAATCCTCAGAATGTTGCATTTGGTAACATTAAATGGGAGGAGCCAGTGGCCTGACCATTTTTCGAGTCGGTCTAAGTTTGCCTGTAAATTTGCTTCATCGTCCTCGTTGCGGATGACGGTCCAAAGCTTTTTATCGTCAGCAAACATTGCAATCTTGCAGTCCAATCCATGGATACAGTCATCAATATAGATAAGGAAGAGGATAGGGCCAAGAACGGAGCCCTGTGGTACTCCGCTCGTAACCGTCACCTCTGCCGAGTGCTGGCCACCAAGCTGAACAGTCTGGGACCGACCGACCAAAAAGTTTTCAATCCACTTCAAAAGCTTGCCTCTTACCCCTATGTGGCTGAGCTTGTGTAGGAGACGTTGGTGTGGCACGCTGTCAAAGGCCTTCTTGAAGTCTATGTAGGCCACATGCACAACGTTTCCTTCATCAATCGCTCGGGTCCACTGTTCAAGACAGTAGAGTAGATTGGTCAAGCAGGACCTCCTTCTGCGGAAACCGTGCTGTGCATCGCACAGAAGATGATTTTGCTCTAAAAACCGCATCAGTTCGCGTTTGATTATTCGCTCCATAACTTTGCAGCATATGGAGGTGAGGCTTACCGGTCGGTAGTTGTTTGCGGAAGCGCGACTGCCATTTTTATGAATCGGTGAAATCCACGCAGTCTTCCACTCAGGAGGCAGTCTGCCTGCATCAAGAGAGGCTTGGAAGAGGACGCTCAGAGGTTCTGCCAATTTTGTGGCTAATTCCTTCAACAACTTTGCCGGTATTTCGTCAGGACCGGGCGAAGTCCCTTCTTTTAGCTTCAGTAATTCCTGTTGAACAATAGGTTTTGTGAGAACCACTGAGTCAATTGTCGGGACATTGTCCACATTACAGTGATCAGTGGGTACAGCGACTTCTCTCGTAAAGACCGACTGAAAGAACCTGGACAGATGTTCAGCCTTTTCGTCGTCCTTGTAAAGTTCAACGCCATCATCAGTTTTTAGCATAGGGATGGGATCCCTGTTGCGAGTACTTTGTCTTAAGTAGTTGAAGAAAAGCTTTGGGTTTTCTCCTGCACAGTTTAAAAGGTTACCCTCGAAGTCTTGGCGTGCTTTGTAAACAAGGCACTTTACCCTATTCCGCTGAGCCTTATACCTATTTCCTGATTCAGTTGTCTTGTCCCTAAGATATGCTTTCCACAGCTTTTGCTTACGGTTTACTTCAACTTTTAGTGAACCCTTAAGCCATCGGGGCCCGCTGGTGATTTTCTTTTTCGACATAGGGCAGTATCTGGTGATAAGTTCATTCAGTATGGCCTTAAGTTCTAGCCAGTCCTTGAGGACACACCCCGTAAATGCTGCTTTCCAGTCTCTACGACGCATGTCGAGACGCATTTGGTTGAAGTCACCACGCCATATGTTGCGTCTAATCACGATGCTTTGATCGGGTACAGAGAAGAGAGAATACTCCCACTGTAGGACTACATGGTCGCTTTTTCCGAGAGGGGGTAGACAGTTTACAACATCAACGCTTTCTGGTGTCTTTGTCAATACAAGGTCTAGGCAGTTAGCTAGTTGTCCTTCACGTAGTCTGGTTGGGGATAAGACGTGTTGTGTGAGATGCGATCTTTGCACAGAATTTAGGAGGCGGCGATCAAAGTTAAATTCTGAGCCCGGGGCAGAAGTCAGATTCCAGTCGATATTCGGAGCGTTAAAGTCGCCCATAATCATGACATTGGGTCGGAGGGAAATCGCTTCTAATTCCTCTAGAAGACTACTGTCTGATTGCGGGTCATTCCTCGGTGGGCGGTAGACCGTCAGGATCTCGAGAGGTTGTGACCCTTTGCGTTTTGACGGTGAGCCAAATCGTTTCAGTTGTGCGCGCGAGCTGTCCCTCTTTTTCTGACGCAAAAAGGCCATATTTGACATACACGAGCTCACCCCCACCTTGACGTCCCAACCTGTCCTTTCTGAACAAGTGATAACCAGATAAAGCGACTTCGCGATCGTCTACGCTGACGGACAGCCACGTTTCAGTTATGGATATAACATCGGGTAAGGTTTGGTCAACGTAGATTTTAAGCTCATCTAATTTAGATAGCAGACTTTGCGCATTGGAATCCAAGCATTTTAGCTTTTTTTCCTTTGGTAAGCCGGCTATGACGCCACCTTTGCCAATTGTCTCGGCTGTGGCGACATACGCACGGGCCGTGTCCATATGATCTGACGTTTCCAAAGCCGACAAGGTTTCATCGGCGGAGGTGAGTATTGCACGGCGTCACGCAGTATTCATAGACGGGGTAAGGGATAACAGTCATGTTAACACGGTGTTAATTATACGGAAGACGATGAAAGCTTGTCTGCTTTTGAAACGTTAGGACGATAAAACCGTGGTTCCCGAGATCGCCTCTTCTAATATATCTACATAAAGGAATAATTTTTGAAGGCAAGCACGTTCTTTGAAAAAAGTGGAACACATTCTAAGTAACTTTTCGACGCTGGTTCCCCAGGTGCTCGTCAGACTTGAGCAAATATGTTAAAAACAATTAGCATTTCAAACATGCTGAAAATCGATATTCATCCGGCGTTTTCAACAGTAAGCGACCGGCGTGTGTGTCATTCAGTACTGATTGGCTCTCTTCTCTACCACTATTCCCTGAGATTTTTGCACGTGACATCTAACGCAATGTGTCGATTGATGCATGATTCATCGTAGCGCATGGCTTCGAGAAATTGTCGGCCTTTTTAGAGGGGCAACTCCGACGACGCGAGTTTAGTCCCATGCAAAGGTGTGTCCAGTGTGTAGCGTGTTCGTGGCCATTTGAGACAGGTGGTCTCGCCTTTTAACTGCCAGTTTGTGTTCAAGTATGCGTTTAGATTCAAGGTCCGGATATATTTTCATGTTTATCATCCCCCGAAGAAGACGAAGAGGTGAGGGCGATTTCATGAAGCAGGTTGTATTTACTGACGCTTACTGACGTTTCGGAAACTCTCTCGTTTCCATCATCAGAGTCACTCGCTGGCTTTTCCTGCTGGCCTTGATTTGTTCAGCTTTGCCTCCTGCTTCGTATTATAACCGCGCTCAATGCACGTGTGTTGGCTGGCCTATTTGCAGTTGGCTGGTTCTGGCCTTTCTGATTTCGACCATTGGCGGGCTTGCGTGGCTTGCACCCCCTTCGCGGCTGTCGCGGTCGCCGCTGAGTCAGCGTGCTCATCGGCCTCCCCCACGTCAGACGGTGGACCGGTCTACCATTGCTGCTGCGGTGTGGTGGTTTCGGCGTCGCGGGTGCGTTCGTGAGATAGTGTGCTACACCGGTTAACTGACTTCTGGTCGGCGCCTTCTCTTTCCTTCACACGTGTCGGCAGTCGGCCCATGTGTTTTCTTTCACCCCTCCTGGCTGGCTGAACTCAGCTGTGTGCGGAGCGCCTGGTAGGCGGGATGTAGTTATATGGCTCGGTTAAGAGTTCCATCAACACCGTCGACAGTCTTCTCGGATAGAAATATGACGAGACCGATCATCAGTTCAAGCGGACGCACGCACTTGAGCTCCTGGATCTGTGCCTCAAGACTTTCTTCGCATTTAACGGCCAAGTGTACGAACAAAGGAAGGGAACGCCGACAGGCTCGCCTCTGTCTGGACTAATTGCTGAAGCGGTTTTACAGAGGCTCATGCAGCTACTATTCACCTCTTACCTCCTGAAGTTCTGGGCTAAATATGTCGACGACACTTTTGTCATAATAAAAATAAATGTCGTACAGGCTTCCAAAGCACTGTTGAATTCAATTTTTCCCGACCTCTAGTTTACCACGGCGGAAGAAGCCCACAATCAGTTGCCCTTCGTTGATGTACAAGTTACAAGAATGGCAGACGGGAATATGGGGGCGACGGTTTACCGTAAGGCAACTAACACTAGGCGCATCCTCCACTTCAAAAGCAACCACCCCATCGGTCACAGAAACAGTTGTGTCAGGACCCTCTGTCAACGCGCCCAAACTAGCTGTAGCAATGAAGACGAGAGGAAGAAGGAGGTGAAATACCTAAATGCCCTATTTGAAGACAACAGTTACCCGAAGTCGTTCATACGCAATTCCACTCTGGGCAGTCGATCGTGAGAAGCCAAGATTCTGGCTGTCGATCCCCTATGTGGAGAATGTTTCCGAGACGGCGTCAAGAATCCTGAAATCTTTTGTGATTGGTGTGGCTTATAGACCGGCATCCACAATCAGAACAGCATTCAGCTTACTCTATCAGATTCGGTGGATTCCAGACGTTGTAGTAGGTTGGGCGTTTAACTTGACCCAAATGTGATTAAACTTGCGTCGTCCGGCGGGGTCTCGTAGCTCAAGTGGATAGAGCGTTGTCTGTACTAAAGCCATTCCCCTTACTAAGTGGATTTGAATCCCGCCGAGGTGCCGAGATTTGCACAGCTGGATCAATGTGTTTTTTTCAAAATCTGCCAAAACATCTATGAATAACGAGAACCTAGGTGAATTTCTTAGGAAATCCTGCTTGGACAGTCAACTTACTGTATCAGATTTGGTGGATTCCAGACGTTGAGTCATTTCTAGGCGGTCGGAAAACTGTCAGGACGTTGAGGCTTGGTGAGCCTGGTGTTTTTACAGTTATTCAAATTTCCTCAGAAGTACGCGCAGATTCGTCTGTTCAGTCTGAAACGATAAGCCCATGTTTCACATACGTGAGTACGCCTCCTAACTAACGTCCTGGCCTGTATCGTCTAAACAACTGGTATCCTGGTATAGTTAACTCACGGTTGTCCACCTGTTGATTCAACCAAGGTTCTCTAAGTCAGATTACATCTGGGGATAGATCTGATAAATGGATTTTTCGCTCATCCACTTTCAATAACATGCCCTGCACATTTGTATACAGGACTTTCTGTCGGCGATTTATGGCCGTCAGCGAAGTGGTCTTGGTGCGTCTCGAAATTTCGCACACCATGTTAGCTGCATTGTCATCCGAACTGGGCTCGTCCAAAAAAAAGAATGGTGAACGCTGCCTGATTTGGTTGTTGTAGGTAATCAAATTGCGTTCTCCTTCGCTGCGTCTCTTCTTCAGTGTCTCTCTACTGGCGAGTAATCCGGTTGAAAAAAGACGCCGGGGTTAGTGACTTTTATTCTAAAGCGACGAGAGAGAATCAACTGTCCAGCACAACTTTGAAAGGTCGGGGGCTTGTTGGTGCTGGCTGATTGTTTGTTCGCCCTCGAGTTGGAAGGCTTTCAGCACTTCGATTGCCTCAGTGGGGTTCCGAGATATTATTAAGAAAGCCTTGGAAAAGCGTTTGATCCTCCAAAACCCACTCTTTAGTTGTGTTGACGTTTGATTCATGGAGCCCCTGGATAACGAGACATTGTTCTCTGGTGATATCGTTCGTATTATTTATTGATGTATCGCACGAGGCGCGGGTCTGCTGCTCCAAATATAGTAGACGGCGACAAAAGAACACATTTTATATCGCGGTTTTGAAGGTGGTGAATGGTGGTCTGCAGTTTCGATAATTACCTCATTACCACTACCCGTGTTGGGCCCATCCAATCCAAAGGTTTTCTGGGCATTGCTAACTGTTTTGGTACATTCGGCATTAAATGTTGTGGACTTGGCTGTTGTTGAGGTCTCTGGTTCGGGTGCCGTGGAGATATCATTTAGAAGAGACTGTTCATTAACGAATAAAGGCGAAATTTCGAGTTCCAGGTGTATGCATATGTGGAGAAGAAAAGTCGAGCACCAGAACACTTCGTTTATTATCCTGAACTTTCAGACTCGTACAGGAGTCCATCGTCAGGGGTAGTGGCAGAAAAAGGACAAGTGGCAGTTATAAGGCACGTAGGCCCAATCATCGACCGACGTCGCACGACTGGAGGTGACTACGAAGGGCTCTGTACGCCGGCGCCAGATCGATAAATCGATTGACCGAGTTCTCATCCGAGGCCCAGGCTTCAATCCATTCTCGGCCTGTCTTGTTTCCGGCGTGGGCGACTATTTTGGTGGCTGAGAAGTCAAACTCGTGACCCATTTCGTAGGTGTGGGCGGCCACTTGTGATAATGCGTCGCCTCGCCGCATAGCCAGCTTATGTTCGTGTATGCGCGATCCGAGCATGCGTCCAGTCTGTCCTGTGTAATTACAAGGACAATTTTGACACGGAATGCGATACACTACTCCAGATTGCTCTTCAGGTTTTAACCGGTCTTTGATTTTCATGACCCTGTTGCGCATGGTGGCTTTGGGGCGGTGTGCAATTTCAACACCTAGCTCCGCAGCAATGCGCTCGGTCGCTTTTGAAACACCTTTGATGTATTGCAGAGAATGCCATATCGTCGGTGGCGTTGATGTTCGCGTCATCTGTTGGCGACCGCGTAGGCAGCGACTTATGAATGCCCTCGGATAGCCATTCTGCACAAACTGGTCGCGGAGATAACGGGCCTCGCGTGCTCTGTCCTCCGGTTTGCTGCAATGAGTTTGGATGCGTTTGAAGAGCGTCTTCGTGCGTCTTCGGCCTACGTGCCTTATAACTGCCGCTTGTCGTGTTTCTGCCACTACCTCTGACGATGGACTCCTGTACGAGTCTGAAAGCTCAGGATAATAAACGAAGTGTTCCGGTGCTCGACTCTTCTTCATCACTTAGGCTGTTCATTCTCATTGGTTTTTATTTACCACCAGATTTCTTCTTTCATCTGGTTTTCTGACTTCCTCGTTGACGGCTGTCAATTTGTTTTTTTTACTCTTCTTTCCTGCACAGCCATATCTGTAACAGAAGGCATTTATGAAGAGCCTTTCAAGTGAGGTACTTTTGTCTAACTCCTAGTTATTCTTCCAGTGGGGACATTCTTATCGTCAGGTTGCCTAGATCATATTGAAAAAGAGTCTTTGTCTGTTTGTTCTCATTATCCAGATGGTTAACCCTGAGAGCTAGCACCACAAATCCTATTGGCGTGGGGTTCGCCTGTAAAGTGCATATAATTTTGTGAGGGTGACCGAGTGGTCAGGGCCACCAAACGACGATTTCTCGGGCAGATAACTTCGAGTCATTAATGGCTGCGATCTTACTGTTTTTTTTTTAATATTAGCACCTTTCTAATTACTGCAATTTGCATGATTTAAGAGGTGCAGAAACTGCCTACTTGTGTTACCAAATCATCATATTGCAATCCAGTGCAAAAAGTGCAAGTGGGCTATTCTTGAATTTCTGTGCGTGTAGGGCTCGAGGTCAGTATGTACTTCTGTATCTACTCTCTGTCTCCTCATGTTGAAGCATTTCGCCGTTAATCATACTGAGACTTGCGCCCGCAAAATGTCCGAACGCACTCTCCTCTAGGTGCATTTCCCTTTTTCTTGACCTTCTGGCCGAGATGAGATAGGCTTTCGGCTTTACTACACTCATACAAGTTAGTACGGCATTAAGAGCCCACCAGAGAAATGTCCGCAAAATGTTGCATGAAGAAACAGAGAGCACGACGCAATAACAACAACAAACAACTAGGACTTCTGACATAACAATGCAGATTTGGTTCAGACGGCCTGCAGGCCAAGCACCCGAAGCTCCTGTTAACCAAATTATATAGGATCGTAGATTGCGTAGACTCTGAAGATAAATTCTGGGTCCGGTGGTGGTAGTGGTCTTGGTGACGGTGAAGGCGGCGACGGCAGCATCGCAAATTCAATTACTAACGGGTGCACGAAGGTGCGTAGTACTGCAGAGCATTAAAATGCCTCCTAATTCAACTGGGCGTAATATAATTTTTCGATACGCAACCCTCGCATCAGTCAATTACACCAGTGTAGGCGAGAAAGCTCGACAAACTTAAATGTCTCTTTTGGAAACCGAGATCCCAGAGATTCCTTGAAGGCAACACTGTTTAACAAGACGCTTTTGTGCTACGAGTGACTGGAAGAAAAATCAGTAAGTGATGAATTAACTTGGCAGCACACGTTCGGATCAAACATTTTGCTATAGAATGGAGTAGCCTTCACGAATCCACTCTTGTTGCACAAAGGTAACGAATATGCTTTAGACGAGAAGGAGTCCGTAGAACAAGGGGAGAAGGAGGAGGGAGGGTAACAACAGGGGAAGGATGTGGAAGGACGGCATTAGGATCATGGAAGAAAGCAAAAATAACGCCACTGAAATAGCGCTTAATATCTGTAAGTATCGTAAGTTATGTTTTATCTTTGGCATTTTTTGTGCTGTATGCTTTAGATTTACTGCAACACAAGATCCCTAAAGCAGCAGGGACGATCTCCATAGCATCCGAAAGGCAGTAAAGCCTAATTTCGGATTTCTTTCTGTCCGAAAAGTGACAAACAGCTGACCGGATATGACGACATATTTGTTTGCCAAAACAAATCTCCCAAAACAGTGTGGTGGATTGGAAAGTGACCGACTAGGTCAATGCGTGAAGTAGTAATTGTAATTCAAACAAGGTTAGACTGAACCACACATGCCACGGAGTCCCACGAGTACTGAGGCATTTGTAGGATTCAGTTGCTACTCCACTGTATACGTACCACAATTGGCGGTCCTCATATTCATCGCAGCTGGTCGCAATTGATGCGATAGTCGCATAATTACCGCAGCAGAGTTCTTAATTGCCAAAATGAAACAACAGACTTCGAAGTTTCTGTTGACACATCAATCAACCCAGAGAACCTGTGACATTTTCTTCCCCAATACCTTTAAGCGCCCGAAATTGAATTCGTGAAAATGACGTCCTGGGAGGATGTACTGTAGTTGATTCTTCTATTAGGGTAACTGTAAGCTCATCAATGTGTATCCTTATTCTAATTTGCTACTAATCGCTCGTTAGTAACCAGAATTTTACCTCAGCATTTTGCTTGCCGTCACCATTGTTTGGACGACATGTGTCCTTCTTTACTGACGCGTTCGTATTTAAATTGACCGCTTACTGATGATAATCGCAAGACAGTCAATCTTCTTACCTCCAATATAAGTCAAACGTGCCTTTTTACTCTGATGTGTTCTATTGGCCTACCTGCTTATCTTTATAAAAAAACCACAAAATCATGGTCTATTTCGATGTGACGTTGTTATCCATATCCATCCTACCGAATCTGGCGCACAAGACTTGAAGCGGCAAATAGCGAAACTCAAGCTTCTTAAAAAGTGGATAACTCATGAAGTTGTTTGAATCTTCTCAAAGGTTCTTTGAGGGAGAAACCTATGAGCAGATCAGGCGACCTTCAATGAGCTTCACAATCGCCGATTTAATTGCAGAACTGGTCGCACAAATGTTTGAAAAACTGTCTCCATCTAGGAGGAGCCAATTTTAATGGCGTCCTAACGTTGAAGACATATCTGTTATTGCCAAACTCAATCCCCCCAGGCATACAATTCATCTGGTAAGGAGGAAAATGGCAGCAGCTGTACTTCTAAGATGTGCTCGTTAAGCAAAGTCCAAACAGTGGTATGATGACAATGGTTTACAGGAAAGCGACAAATACCACACGGATTCTCAATTTCCACGGCAGTCATCTGGTGGCTCACAAAAGCCACCAAGTGCGAACACTTACCAAACGGTACAGAACGCTGCAGTACTTTGGATGAAAAACAGAACAAGTGAGGTCATATGGCTGTCTGGGAAGGAAGTTCCCAGAGGTTCATAGCATAAAGAATTCCTTACCCGAAAACAATGTGACTGTTATGTGGTGAGTGGTTGACTGCCTCCACATTCCTTCGCAAATTTTGTGCGAAAATTGCTCTATTGTCGCAGCCGAGTTCTTATTTGTCGAAATTAAACAACTGGATTTGAGGTCACTGTTGAGTTACTAACCTTCCCAGTGAAGTTTTCAACGTTTTCTTCCCCACTGTTCCCAAACGCTCGAAAGTACATTCTTGAAAATGACATCTTCGGGAGATACACTGGAGATTCCAGAAATCCCGCGACCAGTTTATGTGGAATGTAAATTCGAAGGTCTTCTTAACTCGTTGCGTACGTGTTCGTCCTCGGAGGATCCTATCGGGAACCACCAATGATATGCATGTTCTGACATACATCAGGGACGTTTCGGAGTCCATCAATCACGGGACTGTGACTCAAAGCAAAGCGACACAGCAAGGCCAAGACCGAATAAACCCTGGTGAGTAGTCCGGTGCAACTTAACGTGCCTAATACACAGATTGTCTTTCTAATACCATAGTTCAGACTGAACGCATGCTCCCACACACACACACACACACGCACACATGAGTATAAGATGACTGCTCGACGGAGGGACGAATTAACGCGAGCGACCGCTCACAAATTTATAACAGGTCGCGTGTTGAGATTTGCAACAACGAAGATAGGCCCCCACGCAAATGACAAGACAAGCCCAGAATCGATTGAAACCTGGGCTCCAGATGAGAACTCAGTTAATCAATGTATCGATAGGGTACCAGCATACAGGGCACTGCGCAGTCACCTCCAGACTGGCATCGCCTATGTTCCATTGACCCATCCACCGTATAATCACCACCTGTTCTACTGTCCTTTTTTCTTTATCACTGACGACGTTGTCCTGCAGCAGTTCGAAAGCTCGCACAAGTGAACATTTGGTTCCAGTGATCGATTAGTACATTTCTTCTTCTTCTTCTTCTTCTTCTTCTTCTTCTTTTGCTTCTTCTGTTTATTCATGCGCACTGGTGAAATCCGACATTCGCATGCGTTTGTGAAAAAATTCGAGTGCAATCCATTTCAAACAGCTTGTAGCTGAGGGCTATTCGCCATACGAAATATGGTAACGAACAAGATGGCGAATTTTTCTCACAAATACATCCATGACGGACTACGGCCACGATGCCGGGTGTAACAGGCCCCCGTCCACACAGCTGTGAGCGGAAAAGACATGCAACGGTGTACATAGCATACAACGACAGTTTTGGTCGACGACTGTCCCGGTGTCTACATAAGTGCGACAGGTGGAGTAGAAGGAGTGAGTCCACGTTGTCGGTGGTAGAATCGTCGAAGACCTTGGGAAATCAAACTCCGCTCTGGTATATCACATACGAGCCAAGAACAGAGCAATGCTGAAACAGAAATTGACCAAGTTACGGCCCACGGAAGCTCAAATCCAACTCGACAAACGTTAATTTAAACAAACCTCCATAACTTCATAACAAATTAGTGCATGCGATTAGGGTGAACTTTTCTGAACAATGCACTTTGGCTTGGTTCTGAAAGTCGATTTATTTGCTTATATGTATTTACTGACAGAAGGACGCTTACCGATGGTGTTACGGGACCCACGCGTTCCGTTAGCCTTGCGCTCATACTAGAACCCTTGCCGACAGTTGCACAGCGACTAGTAGCAGAAGTATATGAACTGGCGCCGACAAAGACAAGGGAGACCAGAATGGCCATTCATGGCTTATTAGGCATCATTAGTCAGTCATTTCCAACCTCGAAGTGTGGATCACTTGAGATTCGAGCCCGGGACCTTTGGTCATGAAGTTTAACATTCTGCCACTGGGCCACGGACCCGTCGTTCTGTCGGTTGTTATCGAAAATACTAATCATGGTAGACGGACACTCACCGATCGTGTTACGGAACGCGCCGGTTTCCTTCTACCTTGAAGCTCAAACAAGAACCGTTGCAGGCAATCACCCAGCGACAAGTAACATAGTTATATTGTTAGATGGGACCCCCCTTAAACTGTTGGTAATAGTTTCCATCGAATTGGCAATACCTATTGGGGCAGACCTTTAAGCATTTCTAGGACAGTGTGTGTTGGAAGGTCAGTGGGATTGTTTTGTAGGCATCGGGTAACGCCCTGAATGACAAGGTCATGTAGTATTTGAGGAAAAAAAGACGACAACATCACCGGCATAACCGCGTATGCTCGCACGCACGTCTTCGGGAATATCAGAAGTCAGTAGGACGGATTCAAGGCTTGCTAGGATGCTTGTTAGTGCAGCATCGGTATAATTGCATTTAAGTCTTTTAGATAGTAGACTTATCTCGGCGGGTGTTTGACTCCTTTTCGAAAGGTTAACAACACTCGCAGACATGCTGCACTCGTTGGTAGGATGAAGAGGAGATTGCAGGTTTTCATTCAGCTCGGCTCGCCTCCTTATTCTGGCGTCTGCTGTGGTCGCATTCATTCTTTGTAGTACGGTTTCGAAAATACCTTCAGGTAAGGATGTAAAGCACTGGCTTCTAGGGTCCGATAATGTTGTCTCAAATCTGGACAGCCGACGGTGTACGTACGACATAAAGGCGCTCAAAACTCGGGATCCGTACTTGCGCGCGAGTAGCCTCCCAGTCTCATTCGGTAGAGTGGACTTTGAGGCGAAGAGTCTTCGGCAGGATGCCATGAACGCGACATCGGTGAAGAAAAGTCAGCTGTTCTGATGTCGCCGCCCGTCTCTGAAAGAAGTTCACCTAGCGTCTGGTCATAACAAGCGTAGGATTCCGAAACTATGATGAATAACGGAGGTAGTATGCATTCGGAGAGGATATCATAAAATGAGAAGGCTGGTCGGAAAATCGAGATGTATTCCTCTTAGAAAGCACAAAGCGTCGACCCTAGCGAAGGCAGAGTGTCACGGATATTCTCCTTCCTGCCCTACATGCCAAGAATTCCCGAAGTGATCGTTCGACAATTAAATCAGTTTGGCATCTCCATCGCCTACAAACCGGCGTCTTCATTGCGCTCAACATTTTCCCAAATAAAAGACTCTATACCGGAGGAGCAGCGAACAAATGTCATTTACCGCATTACATGTGCGAACTGCTCTTACGTTTATGTTGGGCATACCGGCCGACGACTTGCGACCTGCATTAGTAAACACAAGTTGGCCATCCGCCGACGGGAGCCCTTGTCTCTTGTGCTTGCGCAAGCCCTTCAGCCTGATCACCGCCTCAACTGGGAGGGGACTGAAGTGATCTACAGTGCCAATACCAGACGGGTGCGAGAGTTTCTCGAAGTTAGGCACCCTAGTAACAACAGTATTAACCGCCACGCCGACTCGGACGCTCACTACGAAGGTTTGCCTTCATGGCTCACCGGCTTGGACCCACATTAAGACACCAGTTACCAGCCTGCGTTTGTTCATGTAGAATATCACGGATTCCGCACCTCCCCACAGACCGAACCATAGAAGAAAATCTTAACATCTCCCCTAACTTCCGACACCTATCTTAACACGTTCTTCACCACCCACATATAGATGTATGTTTTTTGATGTAGCCCCGACGTTCCCCCAGCACACTTCTGCGATTATTTCTCTCACACTATTTATTTCGTCTGACGACGAATTAGTGTAACCGACTTGAAAATTCACGAATACATCTCCATATTACGACGAGCCTCCTCCTTTGGTTAAATCGTCTCGGAATGCATACTACCTCAGTTAATCATATTTATCAAACTACACCCGCGGCTCTGTAGCCTCCCTCTGCTACCATAACTTGGCAGATTCGACCTGGTAGGTAGTTGCCTATTCGTGACTCCTGTCATCCATATGAAACTTGTTTGCTTCGGGAAGCCAATGGGTCAGTGTGCACCCATTCCTGAGTGATCAAATACCCGATATGCAGCGACAGAAGCACTGATGAACTTGGGTTCGATGAAATGCTTATAACCCATCTGTGGCGGAACAGCTACGCCACGTGTCTGTGCATATGCTTGTGTTTCCGGTCCCAACCGGCGATCAGGGTTTAGGACTGTCTGAATGAAGAGAAACGAACCCGAAACAGCGCTGTTCTGATAACCATGAAGCCAGCCAAGTTAGTTCACACAGGCGTGCTGGAAAAGATTTCGACAAATTTCTCCTGGGCGGACTCACAAATGAGCTTTTGAAATACTAATCACATTTCGAAACGTTTTCCTACCTTTCCACCCAGTTACATCCACCTGATACATGAGTTGTCTAGTTCAGACGAATAGCGTTACATCCAGTGGAGGCAGAACACTGCTTGTCTCTATCTCATAGTGTCTTGGTGGATAAAGCAAGTAATCCAGAAAAATGGACCTGAATTCTCGATGATCCAAAGCGAAGAATCACTACGAATTATGCAAAGATATCGTGCCCCTGTTCGACATCAAAACGTGTTTGCGAACCATGTCTAAAAGGCACAGTGACCACCCGTTATACTCAGCTGTCATGGTAAAACAAACTTTGAAGAAACGGGGTGTTCTTTAAAATAAGGTGTTTGAGAATGCCACAAAAGCATTAAAAACAGAAACGTTTTAGCTGAAACGAGACTAACATCAGCAGGGGTTTTCTAATAAAATGAAAGCTCTTGCGAATAACAATGTCTTTGACGACCCGTTTAAACAGTGTAACGACAAGAAGATATCCCTTCAGAAGATGGTTTGTTCGTTGGGGAACCTTACATGGCATTTTATGGACGGAGAGCTACGCGTCAGAGGACAACTGCAGAACTCGTGTCTACCACTTTAGACAAAGAATCCTATAACAAATAACACGTTTACTAAATCAACAATACTAAGATGTAGACGGCATTAAGAGAAAAAAGCTATATTCTCTCAACGATAGATACAAAGTACTAATTGTTCAGACCAACAAATCAGTCAAGTCCGTCCCTCAAAATCCTTGAAACACTGTTTCAAGGATCGACAGTGACTCTTCCATAGATACCAAGACATCGTATCCTCCCTCTTGACCTATCGGACTGTACAGCCATGTGATCCCTCTACCATGTCAAGGGTCGATCGTTTTCGAGTGCAATGACTAAGTTACATGACAAGTGGGTATTTTGCCCTCCGTGGCAGCAATACCCCATTATTTCTACAGCGAAATAACGGTTACGGGCAAATAAATGTACCCTTTAGCTTTTCTAGTAAAAGTATAGCAAAATACAGAAAAACAGACCCATTCAGGTCATCTGGATAGCAATGGAACACAGTTGGCGATCAGTTGAGGGCAAAGGAAAACATTGTGGTTACCGCTAAGTTAGACACAACTGTAATGATAAATGGTCCCTAACAAGTGTCTTCTTTTCAATACGCCTAGTTACCCGACACATACACTGATGTAGGATGAAAAGTCTGCAGGTATCGACAAAGTTTCCCTATCTGGGACAATACACTACAAAACGGGCGACTTAATCTAAATAAAATAGGTTAAAACTCTGTAGGTTTACGCACATTTTCGATTTTTCACTCTTAACTTTCTTGTACACCTGAAAGCTCCTGTACGGTTGTTTGAATTAGCAAAAAAAACACACTTAGTTTCGGCTTGAGAAAAAGCGTAAACTTTGTGTCCGTCTGCTGGCTTGGCGTCATTGTTTCGTTGATTGCACTCATTCGCCTCAATCGCTTTTTAGTAAATCGACACGAAACTTTTATATCTTTCGGCCATATTTAACCGCACGTAAATTCACCTGAGCGACAAGTCTCATTAACGGACTTCGTCTCGGGGTTTCACCCAAAACATTCATCCTACGGCCAACGATTCTGAGGAAGGCTTTATTGTTCGTGAGTCTGTACAATTATTTACCTTTGGCTGTTTTTATACAATTTTAGCCATCGCTATTTTTCTTGAAAAAAAAACAAAACATCCCCAATTCAGAATTAAGTATTTTTTATTCTTTGTAGTTTCAATTTCTGTTTACTCTACAGTGATAATATATATTATCGTGCGGCATAATCGCGTGATATTCCAGAAACTTTAGGATGCTGGCCTTTGTATGGGCCAATTGTCTGGCATCTACCAAAGCTGCACTCTGTAAAAAGTGGCTACTCGCTAGTGCGAGCATTTCTCACTGATTTTCGAAGTCCTTATAAATTAAAACACGTCATATATAGAACACGCTGAACTATTCATTTTCTTCATCTGCGAATGTCTCTGATGATGGATTTGAGGGAGAATCCGAAACGCCAGACCATTAAATTCCTTGTTCCAGTGATCGTATCTTCGTCTTCTGTATTCCTTTTATGTTCATTCTGCTACAAATTACGTGTTCTCTAACTTTTTTATTTGAAAGCAAGGTATTTTCTATTCACAAAGGTCCCTTACGATGAAGTTGTTTAAGACTGAGAGACTGAGGGTTTTGCCAAACCGGCGGCTCATCAAGTTCGATTTGACCAAGTTCGTGGGCCTACAACTCGTGGCCGGTCGATAGGTAATTTAGAAAAAGAACCATTTTATCGACAGCAGTGCATAAGACGATGTGGGTGCGCATAGGGATTTGAGAATATTGCGCAAATTTGATGATGTCGCAATAGGGAAAGAAGGTGGTCTCGATGGAAAGTAGTACGCTGCACGGGATTTAAAAATACTTCCTTATGAACTTTTCAGAAGAAGTTTCTGCGTCTTTGTGAGACCCCAACTGGACACTATGACGATATTGATCTCCTTGAATAGGTGCAATTCAGGGCAACAGAGGTAATTGGTGCTCTTAAGTATTTGTCACAGTAGGAGAAGACGACTTAGAAATTCGCACTCAGTTTAAACTGAAAACACACTGCACTCTCTTATAAAACATCTCGATTATTTCCCTCCTTTGCAGAACAGAGTATCCAAAGTCTTTCTCGAGAATAATCTCTACACTGACTATCGGTAAACTACTATTGTTATCACAGAATATAAATCTGATTCTCGTTTTCATTCGCAAAATCGTCAGATATTCATAAAACACACTCTAGCGTTAAATAGTTTAGAAACATTATTGCCATCAAAACTGCCGATTTTTGCACAGCCAAGCAAGTACTTGGTTCATTTTAATACGGCTCAATGTCCAGTAGAACTAATGGCACTTTTTGTTCGTCTTTTTTGAATCTACCCTCTTCTAGCCTTTGTGGCTATTGTCCTGGAACCATTATCTATTTTAATCTTTGAAGTCTTCGATAAGGTGCCGCATAGACGACCCTCGGTTAAATTCGCGCCTCTAGGACTTCGTCGTCTCCTAATTGACTTAAGTATATCAAACGTATATAGTCGGAAAAAAAGTTTTCGTGGTGTCATCATTCTTCAATGAGAACGCTACCGTATGCTGTCACCTCTTAACGCCCTCCTTCACTGTAGCTAGGTAATCATTATACGGAAGAACCTGCATTTTAGAACTCTGTAATGATTTGCCTAACTAACAACACAGGCATTAGCTAAAAGCCCAGACACACGTGTTTTGCCGATCTTATGCCGCTGTCTGACGGAGCTGCGAGGGGTTTGGATCGTCAGTGGGTCCCCCAGCTTTCCCCGTGTGTTTTCTGGTATATGATTTCAGGTTTCAACTTGCCTTGTTTAATTTTCGAGGGAATTAATGCGGGAACTTGGAGTAAATCTTTTGAAACGGGCCTTTTCAGGCACGCTCCAAATTTTGATATGAATATTTGAGCTGAAATCCATGAGCTACTGCGAAATAACCGCTTAATACTCACAAAGCGCCAACAGCCAGCCAGTGGTATAGAATTGTGTAATAATTTACCTTACTAACAACACAGGTATTAGCTAAAAGCTATTAAGGTAAGTAAGGTCAGGTAGGTTTGTAAAGTAAATCATTACACAGTTCTATTCTACTGGCTGCCTGTTGGCGGGTTGTGAATATTAAGCGGTTATTCCACTGTAGCTGATGAATTTCAGCTCAAATATTCATATCAAATTTAAAGCGTGCATGAAAAGGCCCGTTTCAAAAGATTTACTCCAAGTTCGCGCATTAATTTCCTCGAAAATAAAACTAGGCAAACGGCAGTTTCTTCATCTTTACACTGACTCGAAACTTCAGTTGTTTTTCTAATCCTTCCCTGGGAGCTTTACCTATAATTTTGGAAAGGAGAAATCGGATATTTAGGCTATCGCTGCGAAATTGCCTCATCGTTGTCATTTCCCTCTCCGCCTACAGTTTTGCCTTCCACGATCGACCATCAGAAATGTCGATGTTTTCTCAGTGTGTATATCGTGTCCTTTACCAAACACAATGTCCCCTCCTAATCAGCCTCTCAGAGAAGTAATCAAGTTTATATAGACGCGCACGCTCTAAACCGCCATCACTAGGCTCGCGTCAAGCCTCATTAGAATTTCGTTCTGGCCGCCAGGGTGTCGAGGCCTCACGCGCAGTGTTGGTGTCACCCAAGGTCTGCTACCGCGCGCTCACAAAATCCATCGTCTTGTCCGCATTTCCGCCCTCAGCGATCTATTGACAATCACGGCGGATTCCTCTACCTTCCTAATCTGGCAGCAGTTTGGTTGGTCAGTAAAGGGTTTTCATGGTCGCGTGTCCCCGCGCTGTGATGAACCCCCAGTGTCTTTTCAGGCACGCTCCGAGGTCTGCCACCGCGCGCTCACTTGCTGACTGACTTTTGTGGTTTCATCCAACCCTCAGAAATAACCTGCTCCGGTGACTTCTATTTCTTCGCAAAAAAGTTTTCCCTCTGAAAATATTTTGAAATTGGGAGTTCACCAAACTCCCCCTCACTTTTAGTTTCTACTTTTTTCCCCACCGCCTTACCCGTAGCTAGCCATTTTTTCTGCAAACTTAAAGTCTGGAAATTGCCCGAATCATTATCACCAGATGTATCGTATGCAAAATGACAAAGCGTCGCCGAATGTGAAAAAACTTGCCTACTATACAAAGCACAATTCCTAAATAATTCTGTTTTTCTGGTCGCTCTCCCAGAGCATTACTGTCTACAGTATCTGCACTTTAAAAATTGACTCAGCATTAAGTCTGTATAGATAGTACGGTCTACCCATCAAACAATTATTATTACCATTATAAGTTTAGGGAGCTAGACTTATTCTCACAGTCTTGCAGGCACTTAAATTCTAGCCTGCTCAAGAAAGTCACCCCTGGTTATGGTTGGTCGTTGAGACCGTAGAGCGCTTTCGATTTTGCTTGCCCAGCCCACCTGAGCGGTCATCCATTCAAAAGTCAGAGGCGAATAAACGAGAGTAGACCTCAGAAGATTCTTTTCTAACCAATACGTATCCGGTCCATGAACTTGCTTACTGCCGATACGAGGAGGATCGGCACCATTTTGGATTTCAAAAGAAGGTTAGATTCCAATATTTTGATAAACTCACCTTCTACAACATGATTACCTGTAAACGACTTTGTAAATTATCTTCTGCTCTACACTCTTTTCACACTGCTTCACATTGAATAGCAACAGACGTTTTTACCTTAGGTGGATTTAGACTCAAACGCGTTATTAGTGCCCACAAACCTATACTGATTGTAAATTTACAAAATGTATTTACTGCATGTTAGCGAAGTTTGGAAGTCTAAAAGGACTTCAGCCAGCTGACGACAAAATGCTTTAAACGATCGGTCCATTGATTCAGAATGGCAAAAAATGCGATGTCCATAATCCATTATATAAATGGCGCATTTATAAATTTCGAGAAGGATACGCGCGAGGCCGCATTTGGAATAAGGCAGCCAGACACCGTGAACTGCACAGAATCAAAATAATCTTCAAGGTGTTCAATAGAGACTTACCTAAATTGTTAGGAGTCAAAGCTCTTTCCCCCATGCCACTCACCTAACAAGCATGAACCCCGTTCCTTTGAATCATAAGCAAATTTGCAGGAATCTCTTACGAGCATTCCACATTGTGAAGGGGTTGATTGTGGCCTGGATTTGAAGGACGATTTTGAATTTGCCACCACGACCGACCTCTGAGGTCATCCATTAAAATTTCTCGTTCAACAGGCAAGGCTGCGTGGGCGCAAGTTATCACTCTCCGGCAGAGTTGTTAAACCATGTCACGCCTATCCGCAGATGCTGTGATATCACTATTGATGGCAAGTTGTAGAAGGAACCTTGACAAATTTGTGTCCCAAAATGAACCAAAGCCATGAGAGATTGAACTCAACCCTAGGGTTCACGCCCAAGTCGTCATGCTTTTCCGGTTCCATTTGAACAACTTCAGCCTACATGGTTCTTCTGTACACTGCACCCAGTTTTTGTGTTGCAGATAGGGTACCCAACGGTTTCCACCCGGTTTCACCACATAAACTGAACGTACCTGAAAAAAAGGGCCAACAAGGTCTTTGCCTGCGGCCCATTTTTAGTAAAAATGAAATGACATGACCACGCTTGAAGGATGACCGACGTCGGAAAATTTGCGCGACGAATTTTCTGAGATCCTAATCACTGAATGAAAGTGATTATATTTGCCCTTCGCGCTTATTACGCGTATTTGTAGCAAATAAAAAAATCAAGGATTCTTAAATGGATGGCTAAAGGAGTAGAGGTCACGTTGTGCAACTGAATTCTTAGTCTTTTTAGCCTTTAAAAAGGAAAAAAGAAGAACAAGTAGATCAGACGAGTTAGACTTGGGATATCCACGAGACACAAATTAAACGATGGCTTTGAGAACAACCGGCATGATGACACAAAGAATTGCTACATCATTACTAGAGAGAAAGCTGTGTTAGTTGAGTGATCCAAGAAATCTTTCTATAAGGTCGATGCTTACGAGAACAGAATCTAGGTAGCTTCAGAATGTACTAGCCATCATTTAAGAGGACAAGCGTAGGGAACGGTGGATAAGTGTATGGTCATTTCAGGCAAAGATGTATTTAATATGAACCAAAAGGCAAACAGTGCCACCGGCGATGATTAGACTTTGATTGTGATTACCTCTTTTTGATAGCTGTAATCGGTTAGTGATACATTCAAAATGCCAATATCTAGTCGTACTGCAGCTTAAAAGGTAACCACCAGCGATCATATTAACGTCAAAGGCAGAATCCGAAACTTATTTTCAGATTTTACGGAATGATAAGTAGACGTTGAATGATGCATTTGGAGGATTGTAAATGCATATAGGAACAGCCTTTTTTGTTGTGAGAGAATAATAGATGCAAAACAGAAAGACCGAGAAAGTGAGAAATATTCCTATCTTACGGAAAGTGCTTTAAGAATGATCTAACGCTCTAACGCTTTTCGCTCGATTTCCCAGACCAATTTCCATTTATGTCTTATGAGGTATTGAGCAGGTTTATGTACATTTTTGTATGCAACCCAAACAGACTAGCGGGCTGGAACTCTCCAGATCCCGGGAGAGGGCTGAAAGTAAAAGGGAGAAGTTACTGTTGCCTTACAGCATCCAAAGACTTACAACGAGGCCGATTCACGTGTGAAATTTGCGTTATCAGCTGGGGGGCGTGTTGGAAGCAGTTGGTAGTTTGCGTCAGGCATCTGAGACGCTAGGAATTTGCAAGCCGCCCTTCCGGCTTTCGCAACGGCGATCTGGTCCGCATAGTGGATCGCTGAGATCCAGTCTTCCTTGCTATTCTCCAGTCCGGTCTGTCCCGGACGTGTTCCTCCCGGATCTCCAGAATAATATGCAGTTGCACCCGGAGAGTTCCTTAGAGTGTTCTTGTGGCGTCGTGTTTGTCCTTCCGAAACAAAATCACCCTACAAGATAAGTTTGGTTAGGCGCGGATCGTCCATCCTCAGCATTTGGCCGCTCCATCTCAGTTGAAGTTGCCTAAGCATGGTGTGTGTGTGCTGGGGATTCTGATCCGTTCCAGGACTGCCATGCCGGAATGCTGTTCAGCCATCTTAGCCCCAGTAATCTGCGGAGGCAACCGAGATGTAAATGTTTGAGCTTCCTGTCACGGCTGGAGTAAACGGTCCTGATCACCGCTCCGTACAGGAGTACCGTCAAGATAACGGTTGTGTTCATGTGTAATTTAATGTCTAGATTAATACTGTGGCGATTACACACACAGGCTTGCGGCCGACCGAATGCCTGGCTAGTTTTGTAGAGTCGATGGGTAGCCCCGACGTTGGTGGCTGTGCTGCGCGTGAGCGTAGTTCGTAGCTATGCGAAGTTGTTTGCAGCTTTTAATTGGCCGTCGTTAACATTGATTCGAAGAGAGTCGTATTCCGTGTCAGATGGTGATCGGTGACTGGCCACCGTTTTGTACACGATGATGATCAGCTTGAAGTGGACGTACCCGACGGCGAAAACGCTCATCCTCTTTTGTCTGTCTACGCAGTCCATTGTACCCCACTGATCACAGCAAATGCCTCGGAGATCGCGCCGTTTTTCGCGAAGTGCGCCACCATACGTCCGACAGTTCGCAGTCGATTCCATAGATGTCCATCGTGTGCTCCATCAAACATATTAGTAACACTTTCGATATTCTGATAAAAGAGTTGATGGAACATTTTAAATTTATTTCCTAGCACAGAGACAGACGCAATGAGGGACTATCAACGTAAGTCGGTCTGCCATGTATGTCCTAATGGACTTTATACAATACATGTAAAACCAGCAGATTTGCACATCGTATCGGTTGCAGTAACGGCGAGTGAGTGCAGAGATTGGCGTCCCATGCTACGAGACGAATTTCTCATAGAAGTTGTTAAAAATAACCCTGGTATGGGGCACCAATTTGTGTTCAGCCTATTCAATAGAAATTTGATAATATTTGGAAATAGCACCCGCATTTATTAAACCAAACATCAAGGTACGCAAGGTACCAGATCAAACAGCCCCTCCTTGATGTTGGCCGCGCTAAAACAGAAACCAGAAGGGAATTTGGTTTGTTTTATCGACCGTCCAATATAAATGAATTTTCATAGCTCCTGGTGCATACCTGTTGCTACACAAGTATACACATAAAAATGCATTTTAAGTACATTCACATAACTGGACAGTGATTTGAGGTATATTTGTCGCAGTAGATTCTCAAATCATACTCTAAGATGAGTAACCATATAAACGCCAATGTATCAACAGTGTCCTTAAAAAAGCATCCGTTGCTATAGGATGTTTATGGAAAGTTTACATTATGCTGCAAATGTCCGAAATAGAAATATCAAAAATAGACATGTATCGTCGACATTGTCCTAATGTGCTGAATAGTAATACTCACACTATCTAACGCACATTACATCACATTTATTATCTGTGCTCCAATGAATCCGAAAATGTGATGGTTACTATTCGTTAACAAAAGAATAAACACACAAGGTTGACAACAAACAATTGAAATAATGAAGTCTTGTCTGGTCTTCGATTTTTGTTAAAAAAAACCTAGGACGTTATTTTTGGGAAAATCTGATCGTTCCATCGTTTTAGGATCTCAGCTTAAACTGATTACTTTGCTTAAATAACCTACTACTAGCTTAAGGGAAATTTCAGTTTGGCATAATTTACTGTGGTCATACAGAAAAAATTTTCAGGTGTTCGTTCTGGCAACTTAAAGTACTTAATAGCTAATAAGCTAACAGGGATGTTTAGAGGAGCGTGAGAACACTTCACTATGTCAAAGGGGCGCCCCACCTGAACACCTAACATGGCGCCTAACTCGAACTGTAGCGTGTACCCCTCCAACAGCTGACGGCCGCGTACTCGTCTCCACTTGTCCCATCCTACATGGAGAGGGCAAGGACAACCTGCCAGCCCAGACCACTTCTATGTGCATTTACTCCTTCACCTGCTCCTGTGGGGCAGTATATACGGGTCGCACGAACCCGTGGCTGCCCAAAGGTGTAGAACACCCTACAGCGCGTTAAGTATAGGGCCGAATAAAGAACGCTAACAGCTCTATCCACGCGCACATGATAGATAAAGATCACTGTGCAGATGCCGGACAGGTCCTTATAATGATTTTCAAGTACCGTTCAAGCTATCCGAGATCAATTGGGCAACGTCGTTTGCAACGGCAGAGGAGGTTACTATCAGGTATGTAAACCAGTGATATGAACGCAGAGGAAATTTGTACAGGCCCCAATAATACCATGGGCCAAAGCCACCATGTTAGCCACCTGCATAAAAATGCCCATCTCCAGGGCCCACCATCCCCCTTCCGCTTTGACACTGAAGGAAATCCTTTTTTTCACTCCACCGAACCCTCCTCTCCTCGAACCTTAAGCTTTTTAGTAATTGCTACTTGCTCCCATTATCTTATTAATCATCTTGATAGCAATATAAATGCCCAGGTCTCAAGAGAGTTTATCGAATGCTGACACGTGCTGCCAAATTTTATTTTGAATACTTTATATTTATTCGTAGGTAAGCCAAGTGTATTTAGAGGCCTGAAAACTCCACCACTGGCGACACCCTCTTTGACAAAGGTTTACTCCGTTGTCATTTATCACAAGGGAAGCTACAAAAATGAAGAAATTTATGCAGAGTTGTTAAAAACCAAGCAAAACTGCTGGAAGCTAAAGAACAACCAAACGCAAATATTTAGAAGAGTAGTTGGTTAGCACATTTTTTTCAATCGATAAATTCTTGTCAGGTTCCGGCTACCTGAGCTACGTGACCCCACCAGAAGACGTGAGTTTAATCGCGTTTGGGACACGTTACTCGCCCAATCTACGCAACGTCTGGAATCCACCAAATCTGAGAAAATAAGCTAACCGCCCAAGCAGAATGTTCAAAGAAATCCATTTAGAATTCAGCAGACAACTACCGGACACACAAGTCTTACTGTGGGGCCTCGTAGCTCAGGTGGATAGTTTCCCACCTAGGTGCCGAGGTTGAATTAATTCACAATTACTGTCTCCATCAAATTTCTTACAAGAGGGGACTCTTTCAAGCTCCAAAAACCGCTGCAAACTTATCTATTTGTCAATGTTTCCGGTATCAGCCTATTGACCTTCAGTACTTCACCTATAGTTCTTAAAATAATTTACGACTCTACCGACGCTTTTCATTCTTTTGCGAGAGGTTTGCCGAGGAAGCCCCAAAAATGGTTTTAAATGGTAAAAGTAAAGGCATTCGCTCAGTTCATAGGAAAACGAGCAAGTTAAAAGACCATACCAAGCTTCAATCAAGGCACTTTTGTTCAGAAACATACACGCAGACATTTTCTGAAGGATAAAAACAAACACACTGACTTATCATTTAAGACACTTGAAATTTGATTAGACCGAATGTATTAGTTAATGCTGGATTTAATACCCTAGAATCACGAAGTAATCGTGTATGCTTTTTTCGTTAAAATGAACATGTGGAACTCTGGAACTATAGTAATCACAATTGGCTATCATTATATGTGTGGTCGTGGCTATGTTTACGAACCAAACGGGTCAATTAACCAACGTCGTCCTGCAGGTTATTTGCGCAACACGAGCCTTGACGTATTCTGTATTACAATGAAATACAACCTTTGAACTGGCAGCCATTAAGAAAGGTTTTAAAAGCAGCTCATTAATTAGCAAACGAGAGAAGAACCTTTCATTTAATCATTAACATGCATGTATAAACATACCTATGGCTTTTCGGTGCGTACAACCGTGGCTTTCTACCGAGAGCTGAAGAAGCGTGCACAAGATAAAAAGCTCTTTACAGCACATGTTCCAACACCATAGAATGTGTGAAGCCTCCTTCTTTCCCAAGTAATCCCTCTAGAAATCAGCAGACAACTACCGGACACATACGTCCTCCGGTAAGGCCTTGAGTTCAGGTGGCTATTTTTCCCACCTTGGTGCCGAGGTTGACTTAATTCACAATTACTGTCTTTATCAAATTTATTACAAGAGGGGACTCTTTCAAGCTCCAAAAACCGCTGCAAACTTATCTATTTGTCAATGTCTCCGGTATCAGCCTATTGACCTTCAGTACTTCACCTGAAGTTCTGAAAATAAAGTACGACTCTTTCGACGCTTTTTGTTCCTTTGCGAGAGGTTTGCCGAGGAAGCCCAGCAAGTGGCCTATAACCAGAAAGCTGAATGTTTCTTTTGGTGAATGCATTCACTCAGTCCATAGGATGACAAGCGAATTAAAAGACGCTGCCAAGCTTCATTCAAGGCGTTCTTGTACAAAAACATACACGCAGACATTGTTTGAAGGATAAAACAAACGCACTGACTTACCATTTGGGACAACTTGAATTTGATAAGGCCGAATGTATTAGTACATGCCGGATTTACTAACCTAGTATTCCGAATGATATATACGAGGAAGTAATCATGTATGTTTTCTTCGGTTAAAATGAACATATGGAACTCTGGAACTCTATTAATTACAATTTGCTATCATTATATCTGTGGTCGTGGCTGTGTTTACGAACCAAACAGGTCAACTAGCCAACGTCTCCCTGCAGGGTATTTGCGAAACACGTGTGTTGACTCATTCCGTATTAACATAAAATATAACCTTTGAACTGGCAGCCAAATACAGAGGTTTTAAAAGCAGTTTAAACGAGAGGATAGTCTTTCATTTAATCATTTGCATGCATGTATAAACATACCTATGTCTTTTTGGTGCGGGCAACCGTGGCTTTCTACCGAGAGCTGAAGAAGCGTGTAAAGTATAAACAGTTCTTTAAAGGACATGCTCCAACAGCATAGAATGAGTGAAGCCTCCTTCTTTGATGTTTGCTTGTAAATTGGAAAGAAATCCAAACATTGAATTTAATGGAGTAAAGAAATTCAAAGGACTAACATTCGGAAATATTTAAATGATTGAGACTCGTCCAAAAGCGTGGAAAAAAAGAACTTGGGGTTTCCGGACGACTGGGTATATGAAATTGCAAAATTTCTACTTAACTTCAATACGTTCTCTCTTCTAACTGACAAGGTGGTTAATCAGGCACATCCGCCAATCATATTCACGTTGGAGATGGAAATCGTTGAAGCGTTCCATTTCCTAAATGTTCTTCTGAGCAGGAGTCCTGACGACGATGCCCGAAGGAGCGGCTATCGACAGAAAGTCCAATCTGGACAGTGCATGAACCTCGGCAGTTTTGTACCCCTCCAACAAAAACGAAATTTAGTCTGATGTTTGGAAGAATGGACTAAGAAATTTTGCTCTGTGGATAGTATCGAGGGGGTGCTCAGAAAAATCTAGGGTTTGCGTCTAAAAAACTGGTTTAGTGATCGGTTTATCGCAAAGAATATTGCTGAGGGATTGGAACATCCCACCCCATCAACTGCCTAAAAGGAACCGCTGTTCCTCAAAGTCCATTTTCAGGGGGACGCTGTGAGTGGACTCCAAAGAGGACGCCTTCGTTAAGGTGTCTAACAAACATTCCTAGAAGCAAGCGTTCGAATACTTTTCTCTGCAAGCCCTATTTTGCGCAGAGAAGGTAAAGATAGTTTGACAAGTCAGACCACTTTAATGTGCACCTACTCCTTTACTTGCTCCCCTGGAACAGGTTATATTGGTCCTATACGTTGGCGTCTATCTAAGAGATTACGATAACACCTTCCGATATGGCTGGGAAAAGGCCAAACTAGGAGCACAAACAGCGCCCTTCTCGCAAATGTCGTTGATTCTGGGCATTGTTTGGATGCCAACAAAGCTTTTCGTAGGATTTCTAAGGTCCCATCCAGCTACCCTAAACTACTGGCCCA